>CAUYQG010177098.1:0-24268 GCA_963574415.1 Tarsius wallacei
GCCACCGCAGCCTCGACCTGCTGGGCTCCGGCGATCCTTCCACCTCAGCCTTCCAAGTAGCTGGAACTACAGGCGCGTGCTACCACACCCGGCTAACTTTTTGATTTATTGTAGAGATGAGGTCTCACCAAGTTGCCCAGGTGGGTCCCGAACCCACAGGCTCAGGCAATCCACTCACCTCGGCCTCCCAAAGCACGGGATTACAGGCTGAGCCACCAAGCCTGGCCTAGCAGTTTTTAACCAGTAGAAAATTAGCATTTATTCATCCCATTCAACAAATATTTATAAAGTACATGTTATATACCAGGAGCTGTTTTAGGCATGGAAACAAAATCATGAATAGAACTAAGCTCCTTCAAAATAATCAAATTAGTTTCTAAAAATGATACCTCTCAGGATTTCAGCAAATTTTCACACAGTGTTAAAGGAAAGGCAATGAAACAGGTTGTACAATCCTAGTAACAACAAAGTCTCAACTCGATTAAGCAGTAGTGAATTGTTTTTACCAAAAACAGAGAATATTTTCTCTAAACTAATCCAATACAATGAAATATTTTCACTAAGCTCATCATACTAGTAAGGCCAAGAAACCATTATGATCTCTAGTCCCAGCCTAGAGGTGAGATGTCTCATCTTGCCTCAAACAGCAAGGAATGAGCTACAGTAGAAAAGATCATAGGCTTTGGGCTTTGGTGCTATGGGAAACTGAGTTTCCATTTAAATTCTGGTTCTACCATTTACTAGTTTGTGACCTTGGACAATTCTTTACCCTCCCCTAGTCTCAAATTTTTCATCTATAAAATGGGGATGAAATCACTTACTTTAGAGGGTGATTAAAAAATTAGATGTAATATATACAAAACAGCTCAGTGCTGGCATAGAGTAGGCCCTTAATATATAATAACCGTCATTATTACTACTAATGATAATAAGCAATGGCATAAGTATATGACTAGTAGAACAATTCTATAGGAACAAATTAAATATGTGAATGGCCACATGTGTGCAAATCCTTCCCATATACATGCCTACCATGCTTAAAGGAACATATTCTCCCATTAAATATTAGAGGAGGAATGTGAACTTGGGATGCTCAGACTATATAACATGAGTATGTAACTAACTGTATACCTTCTGAAACAGAAGGTCACCCCAGTTGACTAACTCTCAAAAAGAAAGCACAATTTAACTAAGAGGACCTGGGAGGGGCTTGATCTCAGAACCAGGCTTCAGGAACCACGGTGAGAAGGATGCAAGCAGTGTTGCTATCCTGGGAACACAGATTGCTTAGATGTATTTGGTGCTAACACTTACCGCCTTCTTAAGAATAATCACAGCTTCACTGGCATGGCATTATTCCACTTAATTCTCCTAACAACCCTGGGAGATAGATACTAGCATTGCCGCCGCTTCACAGAATGTATAAGTAACTTATCTAACGCCAGCAGTTGGTGAGTGGAAGAGCAGAGATTGACACCCAGGTAATCTGTAGACCCTGGACCCCAAGGCTGTCCTGGGGCTCCACAGCCTAGTACTGGGAGTTAGGAAAGTTCTACCCATGTCTAGCAAAGTTAGGAAAGTTCCATCCAAGTCTAAGCCATATCTGGAGTCTGGGGGAAGAGAGAAGAAGGGGAAGAAACTATCTGAAGAAAGGTAGGAGTGCCCTGCTGTCCTGTTAGGCAAAGCCCAAAGGGACCCAAATCGTGGAGGGTGTGTCTCTCCGCCTCCTGCTACTCTGCCTCTGGCC
The DNA here is from genome assembly GCA_963574415.1 of Tarsius wallacei. NCBI lineage: Eukaryota > Metazoa > Chordata > Mammalia > Primates > Tarsiidae > Tarsius > Tarsius wallacei. The sequence continues at coordinate 1,748 of CAUYQG010177098.1, forward strand.
ACAGACTAGTGGCAAGAAGGTATCATGGCACCATCAAAGGCATCTATAAGCCTAGGAAGGTCCCAAAGCTTCCATCACTACCCAAAACACTTGCACTTTGAATGAAAAAATCCCTGAAGACTACATCAAAGTTTCATTCTGTACCTAGCAAAGTGTAATAGGCCATATGGTAAGACACAGTAAACATTTCTGGAAGGGAGAAAGGGAAATGAAAGAAAGAAAAACTAGAAAGGATTCTTAAAAACTGCATCAGAGCATGATTATCAAAGACGTAGCTTAGTAAAATAAGAGTTCTGGCCCGAGCGTCAGGAGATTTGGATTCTACCCAGATTGATTCAAATCATTAGCTGTGGGAAATCTGCAAGTCACTTAGTATCTGTGACTCTCAGTTTGCTCATCTGTAAACTGGGTTGGATGAGATGATTTATAAATAAGACAATATATGAAGGAGTCTTGCTCAATGGCTGGCCCAGAAGGGGTTTTTAATCTTTGTCTACTGAATGTGGTGTTTTCCATCTTCTAAACTATATTCTGAGCCACATAGGTTGACTCTCTTATTTCACAGATGGGGAAACTGAAATAGTGTTTGTGGCAAGAACAAGAACACTCAGCTAACTGCAGTGCGCTGGTGACAGCAATCAAGTTCCCTTGGCTTAGAGCCCTTTCCTCCAAGGCATGCTGCTTCTTGCCTTGACTGGTGCACTTGCTCCTCCCTGCAACCCAGGGGGAAGCTTCTAAAAATAATGATGTCACACAATGGATGAATTTCCAGGGAGCTATTGTCTTTGAGCAAGACTCATCTTAAAACACTCAAAGAGAATAAGAATATTCAAACTCTCAGATATGGAAATTCTACCAGTTTCTCAGTAGTCCCTTCCAATCCCAATTGTGCTTGTTAGTAGCCATCTCCTATGTTGCTCCCAAATCCTTCACCTTGCAGTTTACGTCTCATGGTTGCCTCAGGTGAGATGTAGTGGTCATTATGTTCTCCTAAGCATCTTTATGTACATAAAGATTGTTATTAAATTGCCCTTTTTCTTCTTTTCGTTCTGAGCTGACTAATCCCCATTTCTATAAATTCCCTCATAGTTCTTTCTCAATCTTTTAATCACCTTTGTGGCTGAACTCTCAACCACCTCTAGATTTCACCCCTACCCGTAATTACAAATTGCAGACCTGGGCACTGTTTCCAAGTATGGTTCTAAATGTTCACTAGCAAGCTGATTGTGTTATGGTTTCTGCAGAATAGTTGCCTAAATTAGCATCCCACGATCATGCTTTGGTTTGTAAAACTACAGGCCACCCTAAATTAGCCTGAAAGTCGATTATTTGAAGCTTTTTCATAACTTGAACTGCCTGCCTTCTAGTTCCCAGCATGTTTCTAACTACTTCTCCTCCAAGCATTTAGGGAGAACTAACTTTAATAGGAATCCAGGTAAAACATGGGTAAGAAAATAAATAAGCTGAAAAGGAATCCTAAAATGTGTAGCAAATATAAATAGGTGCAGACAATTCACTGGTATCTAAGAAGCAATGAGTTGCTGAAGTATAATTTATTTATCACATATTGTCCCTGCAGTGCTTTCTGTTTTTTTGCACAATTTTTCTTTTTTTTTTTAAGTTGGAGTCTCACTCTGTTGCCCAGACTGGAGTGCAGTGGCTGCTCCCAGCCACCGCAGCCTTGACCTGCTGGGCTCCAGTGATCCTTCCGCCTCAGCCTTCCAAGTAGCTGAACTACAGGCGCATGCTACCACGCCCGGCTAATTTTTTGATTTATTGTAGAGATGAGGTCTCGCCAAGTTGCCCAGGCGGGACTCGAACCCACGGGCTCAGGCAATCCACTCACCTCAGCCTCCCAAAGCGCGGGATTACAGGCTGGCCACCGAGCCCGGCTTGCACAATTTTTCTAAATTTATAAGAGTTTAGAAAAAGAAGTTTTTCTAAATTGCACAATGGAATGCCTTAATTTTTCTTTAATAAACATAGTTTTCGCGTGTGTTTTCTAATATGTGTTGTTGAGACTCAAAAAGAAAATAACCTTTTAATATGTCTTTTGTTGTTTGAATATTTTTAAAAAGACCATGGTAGTGTAAAATTAGCAGTTTTCTGAGCCATATATTAATATCAATGTAATCAATATTTATCAGATACCCACTATGCACACAAGGTACTTCGATAACTAGACAAACAAGAACACAGCATACTAATATAAGCCTGAAGCGCTGTTCAGAGGAGGTGATGCTTAGGTTGGACATTGAGAAATGAGTACAATTTTGACTGCTGCTGGAGCTGAAAAAGACAAGACAGGTAGGAGCAGTGCATGAGGACAGGAAGGCACAGCAGCACCACGACTGCAGCGAACGAGGATCTGGCAAAGCAAGCAGTTGGGAAAGAGTAAAACTGGATTTGAGAGAGATGCTATTGGTACAACAATTTTTCTAACTACAAGCAGTTCTTGAGAAGTTATCCAAGTACTGTAACAGAGTCACGCAATTTCAATGCAATCTGAGGACAAGAAAACAACTAATAAACAAAAACAGGCTTCGTGCAGGATGGAGACTACGTAACAGGAGGTGGTTTAAAAAGTCCGGGAAACAAAGTTATTTGCTTTTGATCGTTTAAATAATTTATTTCACTCTCCACAGTTTCACATTTTTTTCTTCATCCCACACTGGGATTGTTTGGCCCCATTTGGCAGACATGGAACTTCTTTGTGCATGCGTGTTTCTGGGTAAGAAGAAAAATGACAAGATGTGACTGAGGTGGACTTGTAAATTTTCACCGTGGCTTTGAATGGTGGATGATACCAGCACAGATACAGAAATCAGGTTTGTCAGTGAGGCCTCCCACCGTGGGGCGGAGCAGCAGACCATGAAGTGCAAACCACAGAGAAATGATGGCCGGGCGCAGCCATTATCTGCAATTCTCCAAACCCATCTCAGAGGCCGAATGGAAAACCATCAGCTGGGAATCCACACTAGGTTCTCACTGAGACTAACATTGTTTCTTAGCGTAGGCTTTTATCTTCTTTCCTTTTAAAAATATATTATTAAAAATTTGTTAGGCTGGGCTCGGGCTCAGCCTGTAATCCCAGCACTTTGGGAGGCTGAGGTGAGGGGATTGCCTGAGCCCGCGCGTTCGAGACCAGGCGGGACAACTTCGTGAGACCTCGTCTTCACAATAAATCAAAAATTAGCTGGGTGTGGTAGCGCATGCCTGTAGTTCCAGCTACTTGGAAGGCTGAGGCAGAAGGATCGCCACAGCCCAGCAGGTTGAAGCTGGGGTGGCCATTAGTGTGCCACTACCCTCCAGCCTGGGCAACAGAGGGAGACTCCAATACAAAGAAAAATGTTAACAAAGGAAAAAGGCAATGGTTGAAATGTCCCAGGATGGTTTGGTGGAACAGGGAATGTGGCTTAACTAATCAGAAGGAATGGTGAGACAGAGTTCTCAATCTACGTGCCCTTAACAGTCACACATGCCTGAGGCCTGTGCTATACAATAATCTGAGGGAGTTAAAGGACTAGACAGGACTCAGTGAACTTGGAAAACTTGTGTGAATACTACACGTATAAGCTCCCAGCATACATATGTCTGTGAGTGTGTGTATGTATGTGTATGTGTGTGTGTGTGTGTGTGTGTGTGTGTTCACTCAATAGAAAGCCACACAAAATTCCTGTTCATTAGGCATTTATTAAAAACATATGTATCCTAAATCAGGCCCCAGGCTAGGCAGGGATAACAAGCAATGAGACAGAAACCCTGTCTTGGAGGAAATCCCAAACCAGAAGGAGAAAGAGGAATGTAAACATATTTGGCTGGGTATGGGAGCAAAGGGAGAGGGAGGGTTTCTAGGCCTCGGAGTTGTGACTCAAGCAAAGTATAGACAATGATTTTCCCATTAGCCAAGACAGGGGAAATGTGAGATGGTCATTTTGGAAGGAAAGACTAACAGTTCAGACTAGCGCATTCTGAGCTGGAGCTAGCCATATAATATCCTGCAACAGACTCCCAGCAGATACCTGGACATGTGGGCCCAGAGCTCAGGGGAGAAGCCTGGGCTGGAGGCAGGGCTCTGGGGCTGGCCAGGGTAGGGGTGAATTCCATAGGGATAAGAGAGATATCACCCAGGGAAAGTGCACAGTAAGAAGAGAACCAGGGATGGTATCTAGAATTCTGCAGTAGATAACAATGTGACAGATACCTCTTGGGTAACCTCTCTGTTTCATCATTTTGTGAAGTACTCCAGGCACAGAGAGCTGAAGAAAATGGAGTTCCCTGCCTCAAGAGGTTCACTACTCCTATGGGTATTTGAGTACGACAAACACTGCTTTCTTAATATCACTGGTGCTTATCCTAAAATTTACTAAAGTGACATAAGAAGTTATTTTTAGGCTTTCTAGGCCTTCTCAGTACATTTTCCTAAGTTTTTTATTTTGTTCTTAAAGTGAGGATTATCAATTGTCAATTCTGTCTCTACTATTAGAGTACTAAGTTCCTTGAAGTTAGGGGCTGCTCTACCCTTGATTTCTTTTTGAAATTCTCAAGACGTTGCACGAGAAGTGTTAACTATCACTTACTGAGCACCTGCCACATGCTAGACATTACTTTGAGGTGCTTTACAGAAATGACTTCACTTCAATACCACAACAACCCTGCAAGGCTGGTATCACCACTCCATTTCATAGATGCAACAACTGGGGTACGACGGCTGGCAAATGGCACAGCCAAGACACAAATTCAAATCTGTTTCACACTCACAGGAGTAAATCCATGCCCTTAAGAGTATCCTCAGCCTGTCTTTGTGTGACCACTCGTTATGAAGAGGGAAGAGATGACCATCATCAGGGACAGGAGGAAGGTTCTGTAGTAACTGTGATACACCGCCAGACACCTCCATCACCCCATCTGCCCCCAGGACCACCTTAGGAACCCAGTTATCATACTTTGAGAAATACTCTTCTCTAAGACTATTTAGCAAATACCCATAACTTTTAAAGAATGAAAACCTGAAGAATGAAAAGGGGTTGTCATATCCATAACATACTGAATATCTCCATTTTAAAAATGAAACAAGTGATGTTCTGTGCAGATTTGCAAGTTGGCCTTGAGTCTTTTCCTCTGTTTGTAAATAATAACATGTTGGGCAGTAAAAATAGGGATTCAAAGGGGTCTTACTAAATTGAAGAATAAAGAGTTAAGAAGTTAAATAAGAGTCAAATACTCAAATTTGATAGGGTATACCTGGAGGAGGAATGGAGTAGATTATGTGGCATTAATGTAACTCTGAGTTTAACAATAAAGCAAGAATAAACAAAATGTGGGGTGTCTGTATGATGGAATATTACTCAGACATAAAAAGGAATGAAGTCCTAATTCATGGGTGAACATTATGCTAAAGGAAAGATGGCAAATATAAAAAGGGATATATGTATATGATTCCATTTATGGGAATTATCCAGAATTTGCAAATCTATAAAACCATTAGATTAATGGTTACCAGGAACCAGGAGGAGAGGGAGTGGGGTCTGACTGCTAATGGGCATCGGATTTCTTTTTTGAGGGTGATGAAAATATTCTAGAATTAGATAATGGTGATGGTTGTACAACCTAATGAATGCACTAAAAAAAAAAAAAACAACCCGTAGAATTGTGTACTTTAAAATGGGTTTATTTTATGGTATGTGAATTATATCTCAATTAAAAATTACAAGTTAAAAATTCAAGCAACACAATGAGATTCTTAAGAAGGAAGGAGTACTTAGAAATTATAAAAAACAATCTTCTTTTTATTAAAGAATGGTCAGGCCTTATGGACTACAGCGTCAAGTTCTGGGACCCAGATGGTTTCAAGGAGAGCCTCAAAGCTGTTAGACTTGGAAAATAAGATTTATATGGAATACTAAGTGATGGGAATGATTCTATCTAAAAATTCTAAGTCAAAGGGGGTGATATAATAACAGTTTCTTCAAGTATATCAGGAGCCTTAGGCAGAGAATAGTAACCAGCTGTTTTCCATCTTCTCTGAAGATAGAACAGAAAGAAGGGGGCTCAAGAGATTATATGAGGGATTTAGGTCTGACACAAGAAAGAGTATTCTTACAATGAGAGTTTAACAAAGGGCAACCTTACTATAGAAGGCTGTGGGTTCTTACCACCTCTGAAGTTCTCTAAAATGAGGACAGAGGCTTCAGAACTTTCCAAGAATATTCTCATAGCCATATTTGTGAATTTGTCACCATGCCACGATAGATGATTAAGATTTGAATAACTGAAGGCCAGATGCAGTCGCTCATGCCTGTAATCCCAGCACTCTGGGAGGTTGAGGCGGGAAGATTGCTTGAACCAAAGAGTTTGAGACCAACCTGGGCAACGCAGCAAGACCTCATAGCTACAAAAATCCAAAAAATTAGCTGTGCGTGGTGGCACACGCCCATAGTTCTACCTATTTGGGAGGGTAAGGTGAAAGGGTAGCCTGAGCCCAGGAGGTCAAGGTGGTGGTGAACTGTGATGGTGCCATGGCATTCCAGCCAGGACAACAGAGTGAGACCCCAGCTTAAAAAAAAAAAAAAAAGGTTTGGGTAACTGTGGGATAAAAGACATGCTATGTACTAGATAAAGTCCAACCAGGTTAATATTAAAGTAAATCTCTTTAAAATAACTCGAATTCCCTATTGGTTTCCTTCAGAAAGCACCCTCATGGGAGAAAAAAAATTCTAATTCACTTGCTCCAGAGGAATTGAGAAGCCTTGATGCACAAGAATAAGGTACTCTGTCAAGAAGATTCCTCTGCTGGGAGTTTTAGCTACTTACAAGTTCCCTTTCTCTTTATTAATCTCTTCAGTATTTTGCAGTTTTCCCCTAATTCTGAAAGTATCTTTGCTATCAGCCTTACATCTACCTACCTAGTCTGTCAGACTATAGAAATTTTCCCACTGCCCTGTCACCAGACTCAGTAGCTTGCTAAACCATGCCTGCTTCCGTGTTACTCTCCATGACAACTTATGTTTCTGGCTGCATAATCTACCATGTCTAATAGTGTCGGTTTATACACATACACACACACACACACACACACACACACACACACACACACACAAGTATATATATATACCCCACCATCCAACCCATGATATTTTCAAACTGAAAATACCACAAATTCAAGTTTTTAGATTATGTTGTAAACTATGTTAGTTGCCTATTCCTTCAACATAGATGTATAATTTTTTTATATAATCAGGGCAATTTTTCACAGTTCTTAACTATGTGTTTTTCACCTCTAAAGAAAGATCAACATACTGATGTAATTATCATACTTTTGAATTGTCTGTCTCTTGATTAAATGGATATGAGATCAATAGTACTCACATTCAGGAAATAGCAAAATTAAGCAATCAGAAGTTAACATGCTTTCCAACAAGCACATATTTTTCTAGTACCCATCCTCAGAGTATCACAAATATTATTGGCAGCCATATAAACTGTCAATGAAATGTACTGTCAACTGCCAACAATACTTAACAAAAGTAGATATCTCACCTTAATGAAGCCAGAATTAAAGTTTGAACAGAAACAAACCAGGCAATATTACAATCTGTTTCCTAACCCTTGGTACTTATTTGGAAGTGGGATGGGGGTGAAGGGGGGAAACATCAAATAGCCTTTACAAGTCAGAACAGAACAGGTCTTAAAATTGCTTTTGGCTTCATTGCCCCTGGGTCAGCTGCTGAAACAGAAGTCAAGCTGTGACTTACAGGCTTACATTAATTTTCCTTCTGCTGCTTAATTTTAGTAGCATAGTTTCCACATACTCTAATTTCTTGTTTTCAGTGTTGTATGACATGTCTTGTAAATAGTGTGAAGTTGGTTTAACTGTACAACATTAAAGTTATATCCCCTCTAGGTCTATAATGTAAGGACCTGCTACTTATAGATAAGAAATAGTTCTGACCTCTGGGAACCACTGAGAATTATGAAGAAATCCAACCAGGCCCTATTACTTATTTGAGACTAGCTTTAAACAAGAAGGCCTGGCTGAATTGTACAAAGTTGTCCTTTCAAAATTAAGTAGACAAACACTTTATGCTCTAGACCCTGAGTCTTCTATGACGTCCTCTGCTTTAGAAAAATATGCTTCTCTGTGAGTGCCCAACTCTCTGCTCCACCTTCTTCTGGCCTCACTCCTCCACAAAGACTATGAAAATGAGGCTTATACCACATTTACTTTGGCCTGTAGCCACACAGTCCCACCAAGAAAAAAACCTTGTGAGTTCCACTCCAGGGCAGAGACTGCACATTCCCGGTGCTCATGGCAGGTCCCTGTGGGATGCTGCAGAGAGTGCTCCTCCTCTAATCCCGCAGTCCTTGTTGAGTGCTTGATGGCCCCAACTCTCAACCAGCCTGACAGAACTGAACCCACTTCCCCTGCAGTGCACACCCCATCACACAGCACTGACTGAATCAAATTACATTCATCAAGAGACCATTATCCACTTTCTTTATAAACGAGCCACAAGTCTCATATTAATCAATCCCAAAGATATGCCTTTACATTGGGTATGATTAAACTCTCTGAGGTCTATATATAATCGATAACCAGTCCCAAAGATATGCCTTTATATTGTGTAGGGTTAAACTCTCTGAGATCTATATGTAACTGACAACAAGAGCTTCAAAGCGGGGGGGGGCTTTAAGGCTGGGGGAAGGAGATGAAGGATGGTCTGAAAGCAGCCGTGAAGAACAAGAGAGACACCACATTTACCTCCTCCTTGAGGCAAGAGACTGGGGAAGGTAACACTGCTACTGCTTCAGAGGGCGGCAGGGAGGCAGCACACTCAGGAGACAACCAGATTTCTGTTAGAGTTAGAAGCTGAAGGAAATGTTCTGAGAAGGTTTCAGGACATAGAAGATTTTGCTGGTAACAAATTCTGAATTCCAGGGGACACAGGACTTGGGGAGAAATGGAGTAGAGGAACTAAATGGAGTAGAGGAACTGGAGTTTGGGAGGTGAAGGGTTTCCTACAAGCCAGGCTTTTTACACTGACTAATCTAAACAATGATCAAAGGCTTCAAGCCTCATGAGATTAGATTGTTGGAGGCAAATAGTGGTGATTAGGCCAAGTGGGGTCAAAGAAGGATTACTGTCCAGGTTCCCCTTGTCCCCTACTGATGGGGGCAAGGAATTCAAGGAAATGGGGTCTTACCCAAGTACTTACACACCTCTTAATCTCTGATGATGGCGTAGGTGATACATAAACCCACACAACAGAGGAATTACCATATACATTTTGAAATATTTCTTTGTAAGTCTAGATTTAATTTTATGGCAACAAATAAAAAGGTGAAGCTGGATAACAGAATTTAGATGGGATTCTTTAAGAAGACTCTGACAACCTTATTTGGGAAAACTTTTGGAAAGCCTTGGGCTATTTCATGGTTTTTGAGAAACTTAAATAGGCATGTGTGATTTGATGCCCTCTTAAGCTTTTCCAAAACACTAAGGTAGAATTCACTTTGGGAAAGTTATCACATCTCCTAAGATTCAGTTTCCTTATTTGTCAAGAGGTGATAATAGTACCTCCTAGGGCTGTCATGAGGATTAAGTGAGGCAAACACAAGCACAGCACCTGCCATATAAATGCTTAACTACCTTTTCCATTTGTTCTTTTTTTTTGAGTTGGAGTCTCACTCTGCCACCCAGACTAGAGTACAGTGGCACACTCCCGGCCATTGCAGCTTTGACCTGCTGGGCTCTGGCGATCCTTCCGCTCAGCCTTCCAAGTAGCCAGAACTACAGGGTGCACTACCATGCCGGCTAATTTATGATTTATTGTAGAGATGAGGTCTTGCCAAGTTACCCGGGCGGGTCTCGAACCCGCGGGCTTAGGCAATCCACTCACCTCGAAGTGCTGGGATTACAGACTGAGCCACGGAGCCTGGCCCATTTGTTCTTTTTAACAAACCCATGAGTCGAATGTTATCTCCACTCTGTAGCAGTGGAAAACTGCCAGGGGAGGTGGGGGAGGGTAAGAGGGTGTTGGCACACCTCATCAACAAGGGTACCTGCATAATGAACATTTGTATACCTAATCCTGAATTGTACCCCATATATTTAAAATTTTTTTAAATGCATAAATAGACCAGTCACAGTGTCTCATGCCTATAATCCCAGCATTTTGGGAGGCCAAAGCAGGAGGATTACTTGAGCCCAGGGATTCGAGATCAGCCTAGGCAACATAGGGAGATCTCATCTCTATAAAACAATTTTAAAACAATTATCCAGGTGTGGTGGCACACACCTGTAGTTCTAGTAACTCAGGAGGCTGAGATGGGGTTGTGCCACTGTACTCCAGCCTAGGTGACAAAGTCAGACCTTGTCTCACAAAAAAAAAAAAAAAAAGTTTAAATACGTTTTCGGTGAGATTCAGTAACTCATTTAAGGTTCCTCTTTTAGGAAGATGATGAGCTGGGATTTCAAATTCTGCTTGAGCTGATGCCAAAGTTTGGTCTAAGCTCTTTCCACTGAACCTCACTAACTTATTTGTTTTTCTGCTACGGGCAATGTGAGAATTTATTTCCCAAAAGTTGGTTGAGAAACTTACTGCCTCTATAAATGCCAAAGGAAGTAAAAAAGGTGTACCTGGAACAGGCCCACATGTGAATCACTATTGGTGGTGGTGGTGGTGGTGAAGAATAAATAGAATATGAAGAGAAAACAGGGCACTTAAAAATCTCTGAAGATTTTTTAGCGTCTCTTTGGTGCCAAATAGGTTCCTCTAAGTTATAAGAGCAAAATTGGCCTCAGCTTTCATTTGCTTTCTCTGTATGTACTGAAAAAGCCCAAAGTTAATGACATTCAGGGAAGCAGCTATAGTACATAGAAGATATGCCAGGCAGTCTAAAGATAGGCTCTGGCCTGGCCTAAGCTATAGGGCAGCCAGTGGCCATAACCTCTCCAGTGGCAAAAAAATCTAATGACTCAGAGTAAGAATTTCAGAATCAAAAGCCCAGGTCTAACTCTGGTTCTTCTACTTACTACTGTGTGACCTTGGGCCAGTTGCTTTTTGAATCATAGCTTCTCCATCTCAGAATGGTGACAATGGTTCCTACCTCATGGAACCACGACAGGGCTTACAGGTATTACTGCAGGGAGCTGGCACAGAGTTGACGTTAGAAAATATCGGTTGTCATTGTTAGCACCACCATGCTCTGAGTTCCATGTTCCTGCTTCTGAGATGGGAGAGGAATATGTCTTGCTTCCTCTGCCTGACTTTCCCCACATGATTATCAGTGACAAAGACTGTGTGTAAAACAGCACTTTATAAAATGTAAAATGCCACATACGAATATGGGGTTATTAGGATGACCCAACTTAGGAGGGAACTGGATATACTCTCTCTGCCATTTAGGAAACAGGGACGATTCTTGAAATTTTTTGAAAATGATAACCAAATTCTGAAGGTCCTAAATACCTAGCAGAGGAAAACAAACTGTTCTGCAGGTTCTCGGAACTCTAAGTTCTTTTTTCCATAATGTAATTGGATCCCCTAAGGATTCATTTAATTCACAGCATAAAGGCAAAACAACAACAAAGTTGAAATAAAGAGGAGGCTGATTCCACAGATTGACCACAAAACCGGGAATTGTTGCTACAGCACCACGCAATATAAAGAGGCTTACAAATTGTGTCCTGAGGGAAGGACATAAGCTATATTTGTTGCATGTGGCTATCAGAGGCCAGAAGTTGGCCTCTTCTATTCTGTGAAGTGCCATGTACATAAATTTGTAGACTGCATTCCCTTTAACTCAAAACAGTGGTAAACAAGCAGCTGGAGCACAGACACAGGCCATCGCTCACTGCTCAAACTGATCCCTTCAGCTATGGATTTGCTTCACTTGGGAGTTTCTGTTGTTTATCAATGTGCATCTTAACTGATCTCAAAATAACCTTAGGGAGGGAAGTCATCTAGATACCCCCTGCCACCGTAAAACTACAAGAGTCTTTTTCATACCATTCTGCACAGAGGCCAAACATTTCAGGGAAAAGAGAGCCCCACTGGCTTGGCTGCCCCACTGGAGCAAATGCCCCACTGGATTGACAAATGCCAGGAGTGACACAATCCACGTGTGCTAAGGTTTCCATGAGGGGAATAACATCCTGGCCTTTTCTTATAGCCTTCTTCAAAGATTCCTAGAAGAATTTTTGTGCAGGTATGAACTAGGCTCTCTGCTCTCTCATTCAGAGTCAAGAAATCAGGCAGACCCTTGGCCTGGGATGCACGCGGTCTCTTCCTTTCTCACCCAGGAAATCCCCAGCCCCTGCCAGGAAAGGCCTGCAGGTGTCCAGCCGCCATGTCTGACTCTGAGAGTGTGTTCACTGGGGAAGGGGATAAAAAGCCTGGTTGTAGCCACAGGTCAAGTCACATTCTCTAATATTGTTTTACTAAAATAAAGCTGACATTTTGCTCTCCATCAATTGATGGAGTCTATTTCTCAATATAGGGAATGAGGAGAAAGTGACTGGTTCTCTTAAACACCAATAAAGTTTACTCTCTCTCATCATGTTACCCTGTTAACATTGGAAGGTGGTCTTCATACTCCTCTCTGGTTTTTCTTCTTCCAGGACAACACCTGGAGTTCACCATTCCTCCTCTTAGGATATAAATCCAGTTCTCTTAGTCTCTAGATTATAATGGACAAGAATCCCTTAAGGACTGGCCTGACCTGGTCCTCTAGACATGGACTCTTGGAGTAGAACAACTATGGCCACTACTGACTCACAGCACTACGTTCTAATAACACAAAGCTCAGATTCAGATTCATTGCTCTTTTTAAAAAATTTTGCATTTTAGTACTGAATCACACTGAGGTTCCTATCAATTGATGCTCCTAAATCTTTTCTCTGTTACTTGTTATCAAGCCAAGCTTCCTCCTTCAAGACTTAATGTAATACTTTGTTCACCTAAGTCCAGGACTTTACAATGACCCCTGTAAAACTCTGACACACTGGGTCTAGTAGCATAATACAGTGGTTAAGAGCATGAGCTTTGGTGACAAACAACAAATGGCTCTTGTGCCACCTGTGCCTCTTATCAGCTATAGGACTTGAGTGATTGACTTAACATCTCTGAACCTCTACATCTACCTATAGAGTGGAATGTTAGGAGTATATAAGGAAGAATCCCCCAAAACCTGGAATTTATTTATAAAAAACTGTGTATTTATTCTTACATGTTTAAGTGTCAGTTCTCCATCCCCGTTTGATGCAATACACCTATTGAGATGCTTTTTCCACTGCTCAAAACAGTCTTTGAACTTGCCGATTTTGATGCCTTTTATTGCTTCTACTGTTTTTGCTTTCACATCAGCAAAACATTTCCCTTTGAAGACTTCTTTCATCCAGGGAAACAACAAAACAAAAAGTTACTCAGGGTGAGATCAGGTGAATAGGGAGGGTGAGGCACAGGGTCATGCCATTTTTGGTCAAAAACAGCTGAACACTCAGCGCAGTGTGGGCAAGTGCACTTCTAAATCACCCATGATAAAATGGGCAAGCACGTTGAAAGAATCTCCAAAAAAATTTCACTGAAGCTGAATGCAGCCTCTCACAACAATGCTAGCTGGCACACAGATGCCAATGGGTTCCTAGAACACTTATCAGGCTGGGAAGCCTGTACTACATGGAGCCCACCCTCCAAAAAATAATTCTAGTTTTCTTTTCTGGTTGCCCCTCTTGTATACCTCAGAAAATCACTGTGAGGATTAAAGGAGAGAATCCATATATAATATATTTGACATTCTACCTGGCACAGAGTAAGTGCTCAAAAAATGTTACTTATGGTTGTCATTAGCAAATCCATCCATCAATCTACACAGATCTTTTTCTAAAAATCCTGTCTCATTTATTCAACGTGTTAGCCCTCTCTTTCAACTCTGAGTCAACCATATGTTACAAAAGCTCATCTTTTGTGTTTTCATCAAATTTTTTAAATGTGAAAATCAGACAGAACAAACAGAATCAATAGACAGATTCCTAAGGCTTACCCTGATGACCTCCTTCCAGATGGACATCAATCCGTCAATTAGCTCACAATGGCCAGGGAACATTTGTTCAAGTAGCTATGAATCTACTTAATGAACCTCAACAAGACAACAAGAATATCATTTAAAAAAAAAAAAAAACTCTGCCAAACGCCTCCCAGAATAAAAATCCACCCTTTGACATTCTCATAACCAATTAGATGAACTGTGAAAGACTGAAAGGATGTTAGAAATAGGAATGCTTTGCTGTTAGTGAGCTCATATTGGCTCCTGATAATCATGTTTTTCTTACAAGCAACCAGTTAATGATTTACTCTAATTTTGCTGAAGATTGGATGTCCTGTACATTCTGGAATATGCTTTCTTCTTCACTCTATTTTTTCAAAATTAGAATGGTGTCAAGCCTTTTTCATTCTTCTGGCACCATACCCTATTGCTGTAGTTTCTCATAAATGATGTGATCATGCCAGCAAGTTCTGTCACTACCCTGTGCTGTGGTTCCAGTGGAAAGGCCCCAGTAGTGAGTTAGAGGAGTTCCAGGTCAGTCCAATTTGCTGACCACCCAAAAGCCACACAAGGTGGCATTTACCTTGCTGTTGTTGATGATGACAATAACAGCTAGATGTAAGGCTCTGAGCCAAATATTTCACATGGGTTGTCTAATTTAATCCTCAAGACAGCCCTCTGAGGCTGATTTATGACAATCTCTTTTCGAGAGGGAAGCAGGTATACATCATACAGCTTGTAAGTGGCTAATCTAGGATTCAAACCCAGATAATCAAATCTTAGAGTCCAAACTTCCAACCAAGTGCCATATTATAAAGCTGGGGTCCAGGCCCAGCTTTGCAGGCACAGAAACTAGACATTGCCAGTATCCCAGAGCTGACCAAACTTAGGCATGAAGTCTCACCCTAACAAAGGTCACAGTAAACTGGGGAGCAAACCAGAATGCCAATTTGTTGATTTACAACAGTTCTGTATCTATCACACAGACCAGATATTCCTAACAGTCTGACTAGAGCATTTTCCTCTTCTGACAGTTCTACCTACAGAGGCAAGCTGTAAGCACAGGCTATCAGAATAAGAGGAGTTTGCTCTAGAACTTGAATGTTAACTTGAATTTCCAACAAAGAAGGACTCTTGTCAGTGGCACTGAAATGTTGAAGACTGCCAACATTCACTTTTCTATGGACAGTTACTATGGGCAGAATTACTGTGGATAAACCAGTGCTGACCTTCGGGTGCTTCTGATGTTGACTGGCTTCCCTTTCTGACACACTGGTGCATTATTTGTGTTTAGGCCAGTCTCTGACCGAGGGATGATCACTTTCTTTAGGTGACTTTTCATAACTCTGCTCTGATATATGACCTAATGGTTTTACATATTAACGTATTTCTCAACCAAGTTCTTGAGTAGCCCTCCCTCTAGTCTATACAATGTAATTAACTCTGGCCTAGGCCCTTTAACTCACTTAAGACAACTTGGAGCTCTCTTACTATCTTATTTTTTATTTTTCTTTCTTACCCTTAAAGACGTGTGTCCCATATTCAGCTGGCAGTACACAATAGTGAAGGTAGCACAAAAATAGAACTTGAGATGTTCTTTTCATTGCTCTCTCTTCTCCAAACATTGGTTTCAGTGGGGAAAGGGGGTAGAGGGAAGGCAATGTGATCAGAGAGCTCCCTGCAGACAGGGAGTCAGGCCCTTGAATGAACAGTGGAAACAGTCCTGCCTTCAAATAAATCAGGGTCACTAGGCACTGGGTGGGGAGGTTGGGGGGGAAGGGGTCACAAAGAATGTTCTGAGCTAGGCCACTTACGATTTTAGACCTTCCTTCCTAGGAAATGCACCATGAGCAACACTCTTGTTCTGACCACAGTGCATTATTCAGGGAAACAGACTTCTCAGTGAAGATCAAGGAAGACAATGCAAATGCTTAAGCATGGGAACACGACTGACACTAAACCAAAGCTTGAGAACTTGAAAGCAAAAGTGACTGGAAATGAAGTGAGACCATCCTGTTGGTGAAGTATGGAATGTGAAAACGAACATTTTCAGTGGAGCACACTTCTCACGGCCCTTCGTTTACTCAGTGACTCAACCTAGGAGTTTCTATAATACTTTCAGAATTCTGTTTGGTCAAGTGACCTACCTGCTCTTTTTGGACAACCTTGTCATAACATCTGGGGAATAACTCACTCCACGTCATCATGATATTGATCACAAGCATATTTTCTGGCTTTTGCAGAGTGCTATGGATATTGCAAGGCACTTTCCCAAGTATTTTCTCTTTTAATCCTCACATAAACTCTGTGAAGTGAGGTTGGTGTCCATTTTTGTTACATGTAAGGAAACTGCTTCAAATTCAGTGCTTTTTCCATGATACCACAGTAATTACTACAGCCCACCCACAGTTCACTACTTATGCTGCTGCTACTGCAGCCCACTCAGACTTCACTACCATTACTGCTGCCACTGTTGCTGCAAATGGTGATGCTACAGCCCACCCAGTCTTCACTGAAAGAAACCAAGACACACACACGGATCGCTTCATTATCCTTAATTAGCTCAAACCCAGGTCAGGTATATACATAAAAAGCTATGGTGTCATCCTAACATCTTTTTTTTTTTTTTTAATCTCACATGTACAAGAACGTTTTTAAGGCAGTCTTATCTATTTGGCTCTGGCGTATTTGAATCCTGCAACACAAGTACTGATCACCTTTATTTGCTTCAGGCATGGTGTATACAAATTGTGGTTCCATTGAATAGATTCCTTGTTACCTGCTCTCAGCTTTCCTAAATATAGAACTATTCGGAAGATATTCCTAGATTGTTTTTCACTCAGATTAATATAGCCTGATGACATTCCAGTGCCAAATAAGGAAAAGATCATGTGCTTCATTCCCTGGAGAAATAGTACAGCCTGGCAAGGAACTTCCTTTAATACTCACTTAAAAAGATTAGGAGGAGGAAGAAAACCAAGGTTACAATATGAAAATTATCACAGAAATTTCTCAGTGTAATTCCTATCTTTGATGCCTAAACACAGCACCTTCTATTCCAACATGATGGTAGTTAAGGCATGCATATCCAAAGGGCAGGAGATTCCTAAGGTTACAGAAGATTGTAAAATCATCCTCCCAAAAGTAGATTTAAAGGGGACCAGGACATTTTTCAGACCTAAATATTCTTCTTTCTCCTTGCCCTCACTTCAGCTCTTTCAAATGTTGGAGAAAAATTAAGGGAATAAGGCAACAAAGAAAATTTTTAAATTCTCTTGGGAAAAATAATCTTCTGGAAGGAAATCTTCATGGGAGGCAGAACTTCCTCTGAGAGAATATTAGTGAAGCTGTGAAAACAGAAGAACCTGGAAGCCAGCAAAGGCTGTGGCAGGGACATCAACAATGGCTGCTGTGCCCTCTGTTACAGCCCTGAACTTAGGAAGGCCAATGTCTTTTCATAGAACTTAGAATTCTATAAATAATTATTGAGTGAAACCAGATGAAATGGAAGCATTGCCAAAGTATTAGAATTATTCTCTATTGGAAGAAAAAAAAATATATATATATATATATACTGTTTGAATTTGATGTCCTTAAGTCTTGCAATGTTAAGGATGCCAAAATCTTCTTTCCCCAAACTGGGTCCTCTATCATGAAAGAGAAAAAGGCTTCTGCAGAGTGCTACAACCTAGAAAACATCTTAATTCACTCAACAAGACAGGACTTTACCTCAAGACGAGCCTATCAAAAATCCCCACAGATTCCATTCAATTCTGCTGAGACTTTACTTTCAGATTGCTCATGGAGATTGCTCGTGGGTGCTGGCCACTAACCTGTTGCTAAGCATACACAGCTATATTACAGGCAGCTTGTATTCGCAGATTCAGTGCCCAACATGTAGGTACAATGCAAAACCCCAAAGAGATCTTCCTGTTGTTTTTTAATTAAATATTTGAAATGGTCCATTTCTGTTTATTCAGGAGAACATTAAGATAGATATGTCTTAAATATCACAAATTTGTATATACAGGAATGACTCATTCTCCAGTAAGTTTGAAGAGACCCAAAAATATCATCACCCCTCCTTTTTAAAATGCTGGATGATCCTTGACGCACCTTTTCAGCAGACAGCAGAGACTGAGTTTACATCAGTTTGGCCAATGTTGGAAGAAAGCATCGATATGGAAAGAAAATGTTATGCTGAAAATCCCTTTCCAATGAGGGTGCCAAGAGCCGTCTTCAACTAAGTAATCCATGTGGGCAACATTTCCCAAAGCGCTTGAAAAGTGGGTGCACATGTTTACTTGATACCTTGCTCTGTGACAAGTGGTACTCCATGTACACAGTGTCATTGGCCCTGGACATGGAGCTTATGGTGCCGGTACGCCAAAAAGCCTGGCTGGATCAGGAGCCAGATTCCCCTGCCACCACCTCTTCCTCAGCATCAAGGTCAGTGGGCTGCCAGGACTTTCTGTAAGAGTTGCTGCTGCTCTTCTTTCGTTGAAAATGCCAGCTCTTCTTCCTCCATGCCAGCAAGCTTTGTGATCACTTTAAAGCTGTAACCTTGATCTACCAAGAATCTCTGCCTCTTGGTTGAGTAAGTCATTTCCTGTGTGTCCTGGGACACCAGTGAGTAGAAGAAAGCATTGTACTCCTCTGCAACCTTCCCTTTTTTCACTCAAAGCACCCACCCTAGACTCTGAGCCTTCTGCCTCCTGGAGCCACCGGGGGTTGAAATCTGAATGTGAATATTTGCTTCTGATAGATTAAACAACATATCACCTATCTTGGATATGAAGATGGTGTTAATTTTGGGGTTGTGCTTGAATTTGCATCCTCTCTCCTTGGGATGTAGGCCCATAGACATAGGGTTTGTTCAGCTGAATGGCGTATTCCTTAAGGGTAAACATGTTGTCAGCAAAGACAAAAATCTTGTCATTCCTCCTTTCGTGAAACTTGATCAGACACTAGCACGCTCTGAATTTGTTGGGATTCATGTTACACAGCAAGATTCTTTTCTTGGTTTTGATTGCCATATAGTCCTGGTAAAACTCAGGAGACATTGGGTACCAAACCTCAGCACACTGGACTTTGGCAATGTAGCCGTTGTTCTGCAGCTCCATTCAGTTGGCTTCATAGTGCTTAGGCTCAAACAGAAAATGTAAGTCCACAATTTTGTCATCTTCACGGACAAGGATTGCTGTCAAACCCCGTTTGCAATGGGCCTATACAATGGTGAGCACCCATCAGAACATCATGGCTGGTATGGTGTGCACTTCATCCAGGATCATGAGGTCCCACTCCTGGGTTTTGAGCCACTCCATGACTCGTTCAGCCTCCCAGGATCTTCTGATGGTATGGCCCAGCATGGAGTAGATGCTAATGGCAACGGAGCAGCCAATGGGCTTGTCTTTGGCATCGGGGGTGAAGCGGCAGATCTGGCTGTCATCAATGGTGGACCACATCTTGAACTGGGTCTTCCACTGTTCCACAGACACAGCTGAGTTGTCCAGCAGCGGACAGTGTTTTCTGACAGTGCATGCAGCAGTCACACCAACCAGTGACTTCCTGGCACCACAAGGAAGAACATTGACCCCTGTGCACACCCATTCCCAAACATCTTCCGCAAGCTCTTTTTCTGATAGGGTCTGAGGACAGCTGTGGGTTTCAGGTCAATGTTGATATCAGGGTTGACAGAGTCATTCTGGACTGCCAACAGAGGGTACTCCAGGTGGATGTAATATTTCTGGATTTTCTCAATCATTTCCTGCTTGACTTCAAAAGATAACCTTCTGTGTCTCTTCTTCTTCTTACTCATCCTTGCTCATAGAAGTCAAACAGGTCTGTGGGGAAGTCAGATTTACTTTGTGCATCTGTCATCCAGGAAGTAGAGGGCCCACCGCTGCCTTTAGTGGTCTTAGAAATAGCAGATTTGCTTGTGAAAGTCTCTGGGATGAGCTCTGTGGCCTCCCCTTCAGAGTTCCTCAGGCGGCATTCCCGGATCACCGGGTCCTGGAGAAGGTGCTAAATAACATCATGGTGGGAGCTTTCAAAGAAGTACCTGTTGTGCTTCAGGACCAGCTTGACTTTCCATAGCTGACAGAACACAACTTAATAAACTGAATAATTCCATCAGGAACTCCAGTCTTGCTGAGCTTCCTGAGGTACTCAGTGATGTCACTGGTTTGTAGCCCAATGCTGACAGCTGCATACAAGGAGTAGGCAGTTGGTTTGTACTCATGCACATGGATTGGTTGGCACACTGGCTCTGCAATAGCCACCAGAAAGTCTTGAGCGTATGTATAAACTGAAGAGAAGGCTTCCGAGAAGATCCAGAGGGTCCTGGAGGCGTGGTCGTCCTTCAGTGGCATCTGTACCCTGTAGTCCTCGGCTCCCTACTCATCCACTTTGGTGTCAGACTCATCCATGTGCTTCCCAGCAGTCGAAGGAACCACTTTCTGAGAATCGTTTCCAGTCGCGTCGTCTTCATTTTCCTCCTTGTCCTCGTAGTACCACTTCTTGGACTTCTTCTTGTCCTGATCTACCCAGTCCCTTTTGCCCATGGCAGCAACGGCAGCAACAGCGAGGACAGTGAGGACAGCGAGTGCAGTGGGCCACTGCGGCGTCTACCCTCTGAGTGCTTAGTTGAACAATGATGCTCTGATGCCCGGTGCAGCTGCAGATCTGGGTGGAGGGTCAGCTGACCTGAGTTCCAGCTCTACCACTTTCCAGCTGTGGGGCCATGGACACATTATTTTACCTCTCTGAGGCTTGGAGTTTTCCTCTGGAAAGTAAGGGGCTTACAGCAGATAACCTCAAAGATCCTTTCTAGCTTCTAACACTTGCAACCCTCTATGACTCTGAAGAGAAGTAACAAACCAAGCCTTTGATTGCTTATATGCTGCATAGAAAACAGGTTGATACATCAACAGGTTACACAGGCATGGATAGCATAAGCAAAAACTTAGTCATTTCTGCGCCTGAAAAGAATGAGAGGAATATTTTGGCTTTCAAAGTGGGCAAAAGATTAGATTTGGACTTCTCTCCAAAAAGACAGCATGTCTCAGCAGTAGAAGTGATGCCAGTAGCCACAGGCTGGGTCACTGCTTTTAGTGAGGCCCAGCAGGCATAACACAAATGTCTTAATTACCATTACTATAACCTTTACCACACCTTGTTTTTCTTGGGGGCTCTCCTGGTCAGGTAATCTGGGTTAGAGCCAACCGAATTTATAAAATTTGAGGCTTTTCCCACTGTAGGTAAGATTACATGCTATTTTAAGAAACCTCTTGGGGGATGAGGAAATATGTTGTTTTTCTTTTAAATATTATACTGTATATTGATTCCAAATGTTAACCAAGCTTTTAAAGAAAAACACAAATTCCCTAAAAATAGCCTGTCTACAGTGCCTCTTAGATTTGGGCACTTTATACACCCAGGATAACTTGCTTAGCGTGCAATTAGAAATAAAACAATACTTGGTGAACATATCTAAAAGGTTAAGAAAAACTAAATGTAAATGTCCCAGAAACATTAAACAGATATTAATTAATGTGAACTGGATTGTTCCTTTAACGTTACACACTTAAAGAATCTCAAATGAGTTCCTAATTCAGATTTTTAAAACCTTGGTAACCAAATATCAAATTCAAAGTCCCTGTCTCAGTCTTCCATTTTCTCTGATCACTCTGCAGTATCTGACTACTGAGTTTCTTTCCATCTTGACCACCATGACTCTACCTAGTTCTGACTCTCCTAATTTTTTGACTTCATTTTCTACATCTCTTTCCACAGGCTCTCCTACCATAACTTTTTAATGTATCTCAAAATTCAGAATTGTCCTCTGCTCTTTTCTCTTTCAGCATCTTTCTCCTACAGTCTTGCCTTAGGATTGGGCAGATTCTAGCTGTATTTACCCCTAACTATATGTGGATAGCTTCCTGATCTTAATCACTACACATGACTCTCTCACATGAGTTTCGATTTTCCATCTCCCCCCACTGCATGTTGAACCCTCAAAAGGCTCAGAAAAATATTATGTATTTATATGTATGTATGTATATGCATGTGTAGGTAGATAGATAGAATAAAATACAAAGCAAATGTGGTAAAACGTTACCAATAGATAAATCTGGATAAAGGTACTGTTACCTACTATGCATACTATATTTATTCTTGCATCATTTCTGTACTTCCAAATAAAAAGTAAAAAAATAAAAACAAGCCGGGCTCGGTGGCTCAGCCTGTAATCCCGCGCCTTGGGAGGCTGAGGTGAGTGGATTGCCTGAGCCGACGGGTTCGAGACCCGCCTGGGCAAGCGAGACCTCATCTCTACAATAAATAAAAAAAATTAGCCGGGTGTGGTAGCGCGCATCTGTAGTTTCAGCTACTTGGAAGGCTGAGGCGGAAGGATTGCCGGAGCCCAGCAGGTTGAGGCTGCGGTGGCCGGGAACGGCCACTGCACTCCAGTCTGGG
>CAUYQG010177104.1:0-21102 GCA_963574415.1 Tarsius wallacei
GCCCGCTGTAATGCCTCTGTGGTGTCCGTGGACAAGTTCCGTGTGGGGAGCAGGCCCCCTGGGAGAGATCTGGAGTCTTTCTGTGTCCTCTTCTGCGGAGGTCTCACAGACCACGCTGCCCGGTCGCCATCTTGGCCCCCCTCCCGATAAGTGTATCCTTTTAGAGGTCTTCAGAATGACTGCTGAAAGAAACACAGCAAAATCTTCCTTTTATTTCCAGGGTTCGTTGCATATTATCAGTCAGCAAACTGACCACCTACACATGCAAAGCAATATATAAAATACTGGGGGATACAGAAATAGTATGGAACTTGGATTGTGCATGGGGAAGAAAAGCCATTTATGTAAAAAAAAAAATGACAGCTAAATCAAGAACACATAAACTAAGTGATATAGACAATGAGAGTTTTAGATGAGGTGAATTTTTCGGACAGTTAGGTATCAGGACAAAAACAAGTAAATCTTTTTTTTTTTTTTCAGGATCTCGTTCTGTTTTGCAGGCTGGAATGCAGGGACACAGTCACGGTTCACCACAGCCTCAACTTCCTGTGCTCAGGCAATTCTTCTGCTCCAGTTTCCTAAGTAGTTGGGACTATAGGCACGTGCCATCATGCCTGGACAATTTTTTGTGTGTTTTGTAGAGGTGAGGTCTCACTTACATAGCCTAGGCTGATCTTGAATTCCTGGGCTCAAGAGATTGCACCTCAGTCCCTGAAAAGTGTGAGCCACTGTGCCCAGTCATAAGATGGGTCAGTCTTTATAATTAAGTTTATTGCACATAATTTCAGTCTTACCCAACCTATCTTCTGAATGCTGTCATGAATGCATAATAAGGAAAGGTAAATGTGCTTTTTCAAACAATAGGTAGGTAGCAAAGGCTAAGTAATAATTGATTCTATGTACTGCAAGTGATATGCTCTGTAAAAAGAATCCAGTAATTTCTAGCTTTAAAGCTCTAATGTTACAAAAGAAACTTTATTAGATGTTAAGATATAATGTGTATAATGTGACTCAAATCAAAAGTATCCAAAACAGCACAAAATCAATTGAAAATGGTAACCATTAATACAGACAGACTTTACCTTACTACCACCTAATGGAATAAAGTATGGTACCAAGACACCCTACTCTGCTATAATTCAAGGTCATGAACAATAATGATTAAGAGAGAAGGCATATGAGCCAGCACCACTAATGCCAAGAGAAAGTATAGTAGAAAAGGAGAAGAATAAATAGAAAGAATAGTCTAACCATAGATTATGTCTAAAGGCCAGAATACAAGAACAAGATGTAAGGAAATCTAAGCAAGGAGTCAAGAAAAAAAGGGATCACATAGAAATAAGGTGTTAAGACAGAGTAATGGATCAAAGCCAAGAAAGCAATAAGAAGAACAGAGCTAGATAGAGCATTTCAGAAGTTAAGGCCAGATTTCTGAAAGAGAATCTAGTTGGCTGACTGTCTAGGCTTGGCCATTCCTAATCATGAATCTTGAAAGACTGCCACAGTCTCAAAACTTTACATACCTGGAAGATCCTATATCTTATTCTTCCAAGGTAGAATTTCTGATAGAAATGATACATGACTTGGGGGCTTTAGAATCCTCAATTCATTGTTTAAAAAAGGGTAGTTTGTTTCTGAATTGTTAAGTTAAAATAAGGAAGAAAAGAGTCTTTGGGTTCAGACCTTTGCTCTAGCTTGCCGTTAAGTATTAGAAATAATATTTTATTCCTATTTAAGTTTCCAATGAAGATCCATTTGCAAGGTATATAAGACCCAGAGACAGCTACAAGGATTTTAAATGCCTACTATATTTTCAAGGCAAAATAAGATTAGGTATCAAGATAGTTTCAAACTTCAAGTTTGGACAAAAAAGCCTGCTTGTGGCTTAGGCAAATGCTTTGCAGATTATTTCTCTGTGAATTCAACTCAAACATGATTTAGTTAATTTATCACCTCATTGATTGTCATGATGCTAATGCCATATTTAAAAATATTCCAATTGAAACAAAGCCCAGAAATGTTCATAACACATCAGATGGTTTTGTTGCTGTAGTGACTTTGTTCCTTCATGAAGACAGCATTTCTAGGAATAATTTCAAAACAGAGCAGATTAATAGGATTTGTTGGAAGATTATGTGAGTTTTTTTTTCCATAGAATGTGCCAGCACCTGGGAACCTTCATTTATCTTTAGTGTACTCTATTTGTACTTTTGTCAGGCATGAGAAACCAAACAAAGCACAAAACATTCACAGGGAGTATAAAAAAGAATATCACCTTAACTTTTATTTTCTAGAAACTTACAACACCAGAAAAAAATACAGTAAGTGCCCTACATATGAACATTCAGGTTGCAAGCTTTCAAAGATGCCAACGTGTGTTCACATTATTTGAAGAGGTACTGTTAGTTTTTGAGGCACAGGACCTGAATAGAACAACGAAGATTGCAGCAACTGTTCAGAATGCAATCCAGTGCTACCATGTCAGCGATGACGAGAAAAAGAGCTACTACCCAGATAGTACTGAATCATTTTTTTCAAGAGGGTAGATAGAATTGAATCCAGCAAGGAACCAGGACCTTTGCCATCAATGTCAGGTGTGAGTGAAGTTGCAGCTTGCCCTCCGTTGCCTATTGCTGATGATCCTTCAGCTCTACTATCTCCCACCTCCAGTTTCTCCTCCAGTCAGTAACTCTTCTTGCCTGTTCACTCAATGCCAGCCCCTGTATGCCAGCCATTGTACTGTATCGTACTACTGTACTTTTCAAGGTACTATACTATAAGATTTAAAATGTTTTATTTTTTGTGTGTGGTTTTTTATGTATTGTTTGTGCAAAAAGTGTTATAAACCTATTCCATACAGTACTATATAGCTGATTGTGTTAGTTGGGTACCTAAGCTAACTTTGTTGGACAAACAAATTGGACTTATGAATGTTCTTTTGGAATAGAATTCCTTCATATGTAGGGAACTTACTGTGTTTATTTTCCCCACATTGGAAGAACCCCAATTAAAATCATTATAGTAAGTTAACAAAGTAGAAAGCTACTTTTCCCTCCATTTTACAAGCACAAAGCTAAAATAGCTTGACTAATTTAAATGAACTTCCATTCTAGCTACTTATTTTTTCCATGTTACTACAAGATGGGAGTCAGATTTGATCAAGGGACTTACTGCCACTCCAGGAGGCAGAGTGAGAATTGTTCAAGTTCTTGGCGTCTTTGTGAAACTAGAAAGAAGTATTACTTGATATACATTCTCTGTAATTTTGTCAAAAAAGGAGACAGAGCTACTCGTGGAAACAGTCTATTCTCACCAGCAGCATCCAAAACTGGTGGACCTGATCCTGTCTTAAAGTAAACAACGAAAATATAATTCCTCTTGAGATGAATTTCTTTTTCCAGGGGAACCAATTTATGTCCATCAGAGGAGTTCTTGGCTCCGATGAGAAAGCATATTTCGCTCTTCTACCACAGAATAAAACTGAGCTCATAACATTTAACTTGGGAGGAACTCAGGTATAATTTGATTTTGCAAAATTTACACGAATGATATGCATATTTATAGTATGAAGTTTGCATAGGAAAACGGTCATCTGAGATGGCTTAATATGTAACATTTAGTTTAGTAGCTTCCTCAACTGAGTTTCTCAGGTAATATGCTATATTCTGTCTCATATTTTAGCAAATCAAGTCTCTCTTTTATGCCTTTTTCTGAGTGAATTACAGTCTCGGGATCAATGCTTCTTATCATTATCCCTTTGGGTCTTCAGAACATTACTATTTAGGAATGAATACATTGCCTCAAAAGAGTAACATATTCATCTCAGCATGCTGTAGTACATATGATCAAAATCAGCTTGCCAGAGTAAAACTCTAAAACTAAGTCTTTTCCGGTTGTTGTTTGTTTGTTGTTAGTCAGGATCTCATTCTGCTGCCCAGGCTGGAGTGCAGCTCTCTGCAGCGATACTTCTGCTTCAGTCTCCCAAGTACCTGGGACTACAGGTGAGTGCCACCATGCCAGGCTAATTTGTTTTTATTTTTTGTAGAGACAAGTTCTCTCTATATTGCCTAGGCTGGTCTCATACTCCAGATCTCAAGCAATCCTCCCACCTCATACTCCCAAAGTTTTGGGATTACAGGCGTGAGTCACTGTGCCAGGCCTAAAACAGTATCTTTCAAGCTATTTATGAAAAAAAGTCAGATCCCCACTCACTTCATATATCACTATAAAGTTTTGTCAATTCTCACCATCAATTTCTGTACTTAACTGGCCCAGTCCTGGAGAAGTGTGAATCTGTAGAATATATTTTGAGTAGTACTGCCCCAAATGAAGATACTAACAGGGAAGTACATATTTTGACAAGACAAAGGGAAAGCAAAGGTCTACACTACAGCTTGATTGCTATCTGATGGGGAGAGGTAGACCTAAGGAAGGTGCCACAATGGCACTGGACCCTGGGGATGGCATTAGAAATACATTGTTTATTTCATAGTCTGGTAGAAAGGCCAGTCCCCAAAATGAGAAAACATGACATGGAAGATGAGTTACTGACAAACAAAGTGAATCTTTGAAAGAAGATTCTTTCAGTAGTTTTAGAGTTCTGAAAGTCTGAGATGCAAAAGTTAGGGCTAACTTTTGGTGTAGTCATAAATAGCCATTGTAACTGTTCCAAAGTAATTAGTGAGAAGTTGAAATACTAGCTATCCAATTTTATAACTTCTTTTTTAAACCCTTGAGCAGTTGTTATGAAATATTAAATTTCCTAACACCTTTGGGCTATAATCTTGCTAGGTTTCAAAAACTTAGCAGAATTGAGCTTAGGCAGAAACTAAATGAAAACAACAGAAAACATTCCTCACATGCTGGTGTATATGTAGCATTTTGAGGAGATTCAATTACTGAGTTTCTTGTTTCTGAGCTAAAACATAAACCAGCTTCAGAAAGATAATGTTCTCCATTCAGAAATAAATACTTTGGAAAGAAAGAATGATTTCCAATCTTAATGACCATGATGCATCTTCAGAGGAGGAGTAACATTAGCACAATCAGCCCAGAAAAATCATTCAGTGGGCAAATTTGATTTTGCTTTTTGCTTAGGTTCAAAAAAACAGCAAGATTTTATCATAGATATAACTCACCCAAATGCAAAATCTAATGAGACCAAAATGAAAACTGCATTGCTGTTTATTGTGTTCAACCCCAGGTGGAGTATTTCCATAGGAAGATTCTTGAAGCCAGGACCAGAGGGATCAAAAAGTGGAAGACCCAAAACAAAAGTAGGAACCCCCAAGGACTAACTTGTATTTCTTTAATATTTTACCTGATGAAAAGTTTGACCCTTCATAAGTGTTGATCCTATGACTACTGTCAGTTTATTTTCAGTGTGATATAAAGGAGATTGTTAATAATGTTAATCATAATTACTCAACATTCAAACAAACTAGTGGTTGAAAGGACAACAAAAGAACCTTCACTTCTATGCTTGCTTTTAATTGTTGACTCAATTTTTGTTTGAGAAGTTTACTTTGTGCGGGTAGTGTGTAGAGTGCTGTATATGAAGTAAATCCATTTATAATTAAAATTGTACTCCAGCAAGGAAAAAAAAATAGTTCAGGCATTGTGGGTGAATTACATATACTACCTGGTCATTCCAAATTGTATTTATTTTTACCTATCATTTATTTTGCTATACATGTAACCCATGAAAACTGAATGTATAGCAAATATATCCCCCCCACTATGATTTAGAGCAAGGCTACAATTACACAGTAAACGAGTAAAATAATTCCAGATGGTTGATTTCACATATCCGACAGTCACAGAGGGGTTGTTTTTAGCTCAAATATCAACTAGAAAATTTGTTATAAGTAGAGAAGCAGGGAACACACACACACACACACACACACACACACACACACACACACTCACAGCATCGTATATCCACTCATTTCTTCACCAAGAAATCAGGTGACATTTTATTACTAATTTGTGATTTCCACCAAAATTTTATCTCAGAAATTCCAATTCCATGTAGGTTTAGAATGCCTTCCCTATTTAATGAACTTCTATCTTTTTAATTAAGGATGCTTGCTTTCTTCAGAGGTGATCTTTTCTTTATACTTGTCAAAAGAAGAACTTGGGTTAATCCATGGAGATGTATAGGCTAATACACTTGAGGAGTCTTTTTTACATTCCTGTCAACAACTGAGTTTTAGTGCAAGAAAGTCATTAGTGTCTCTTAGTGAAAGAAAATGTGAAGAGCACTTAAAAATAAGGTGAATTTTACAAGTCATGTATTTTCTAGCAGAAAACTAAAGTCTTTCTTTTCATAGTTCAACAGTCGGATTCAAGGCCCTGGACTTTCCTTAAATTCCCACGTGAAGGCACCACACAATAAGGTTACATATTGGGCGCTAATATATTTGCATTTCCAATCTTTTAATTTTCATAGACATTAGCTATCTTAGATGGTAGCATGCAGAACCAACGCCATTATAGGGTTTCAGGAGAAAGCCACTACGTCTTGTAGCCTAATACGTTTAACTATTACAATGAAATAACTTCTACTATAAGATCAGGATCATGACAACAAGTAGATTAGGAGTTGTCATTTCTACCTAGCTACCTGCTGCTGATGTGGTTGGTAATAATAAGTAAATCAATACCTCTTCCTCCTCACCCCCACACAAATGTACACAGTATTATTCCCTTTGAAATGTTCCTAACAAGGTCAAATATAAACTGATGCAAATTGAGATATGCAATTATTTCTCCCATTTAGACTTTAATTATTATTAAACTCAATCTTGCTATTTAACCTCATCTCAACCTTCACTTATGTAATTTTCTTGATATCACTTGAAGGTGATTTACAAAAACAACCCTATAGTGTATCATTCATTAATTCCTTCCATTCTACCCTGTTAAAAATTTAAAAATCCATATGGGTGAACTGCCCAGGTTTTTAACCACAATTCACAAATATTGCTGCTCCTATATGAGGACATTTCTTTATAATAATATTTTACATTCAGGAATGGCTACATAGTTTGTGTGATCATGTGCAAAATAAAAAATGTGGGATCACTTATTCAAAAAAATCTTAAGAATTTCAATATGGTGATAAAAGAGCATTAAATCAAGTATGGGGCCCTTACAAGTCTAGAGCACAGTACAGCTATACAGTTTGCATACCCATGAAACCAACCCTGCTTACTCTTATACATTATTTTTATAGTTAATACACATAAACTAATTTATTTAATTCTCGGAACCACTTGTGAGGCAAGCAGAGAAGCTAATGTCAGTCTCATTTTTTTTCTGGTGATGTTTTCAGAATCTGATGTTCAAAGAACTTGTGTGTGACTATCAAACTGGTAAGTAACAGAGTTATGACTCTGGCTTTCTGACTTCTCTTGCAGTGTTTCTTCTACTATACTGCATTGCTTTTTTATGAAAACAGCATCAAAAAAGGGTGCCTGCCTCTTCAGATATGCTTTGTTAACTTAATATGTAATTCCAGAAATAATAAGCCTGCATAAATAAGTCATAATTAGTATGAACTTGAAATTCTGTAATTAACTCGACTGTTATTCAATCACTATTGTTAAAATAAATAAATAAATGGGCCTCTAATCCCAGCCAATCTGGAGCCTGAGGTGGGAGGATCACTTGAGTCCAGGAGTCTGAGACCAGCCTGGGCCACATAGTGAGACCATGTCTCAATAAATAAATAAATAAATGATAAAATTAAAAAATTAGATGAGAAGCTATGAGGCTGAAATGACTCCAATGTTCTGGGTTCCAAAGTAACCAAACCGAAACCCAACTCAGAGTAACTTCAACAACCAGAAACTGCAAACTATCCCTTAACTAGACATCTTACCAATCAGAAACAGCCAACTAATGACTGGCTGGAACCTTTCCACTTTAACTGAATGTGTGTGTGTGTGTGTGTGTGTGTGTGTGTGTGTGTGTGTGTGTGTGTGTCAGAGTCTCAGTCTGTTGCACAGACTGGAGTGCAGTGGCACAGTCTGGCTCACTGCAGCTTCAACTTCCTGGGTTCAGGCAATCCTTCTGCCTTAGCCTCCCAGGTAGCTGGGACTACAGATGTGTGCCACCACACCCAGCTAATTTTTGATTATTTTGTTGAGACATGGTCTCACTGTGTTGCTTAGGTTGGTCTCAAATTCTTGGACTCAAGCAGTCCTCCTAACTCAGCCTTCCAAAGTGTGGGGATTAAAGGCCTGAGCCATGGTGCCAGGCTTAAGTATATATATTTTTATTTTGCTTTCCTGACTACCTTATAAAAGTTTCCTCTTTGAGTGCCTTTGGTGGAGCTCCAAACTGCCTATGGTATGGAACCATATGATTCAGAATCACTGCTCAAATAAACTCTTTAACATTTTAATGTGCCCAAGTTTATCATTTGATATTATTAAACTAAGACTGGGGTGTTATTTTTTCAACTGAGAAGCAAACAAAGCAAAACTAAACTAAAAGCAAAACAAGCAAACCAACAAAAATTACATCACTTTTTCTCAACAAGAGTGGTTCCAGGCAACCAACGCCTTTACATCCTTTGCCTATCCACAGCCCTCAGCAAGCCTCTCACAACCTTGGCACCAGAAGTCATTATAGTACTTTCTCCTTCCAACTGTGTTTATTGAGAGTTGCTAATGGTCAAATTCAGTCAAGAAAAGAGCTTTTTATTAAAATAGCTGGTCCCTTTTCTGGAAAAGAATTCCTGTGCTAATCTCAGTGAAAACCACACATTGCCTTTACTATCTATTATTAATTCATTTCCAGAACTGGAAAAAAATTGAAGAAAAGATCGTGCTGCTTTTCTCCATTCCCCCCACCACCAGTTTGTGTAAAATCTGCTCTTGACCCTGCTAAGATTTCATTTCAATCAGGAAAAGGTTGCCATAACAACCAATTTACTAACTCAGCCGATCTGCTTTGCTCAGCTTTTTCTGAACACTCAATTAACATGAATTGTTTCATTCATCTAGTAATTTGTTGCTGTGCTCCTACTATGTGCAAGGGCCATGATCCAGTCTTCTGTCAGAAATCAAAGTTTGCAGGTCTTAATGAGAAAATTGCTAGGCCGATATTAAAGAACACAAGTTATAAAATACATACATTTGAATTTTACATAATGTACAGATTTTATATATTATGTATATTTATATAAAGTATAGACATTTCACATATCGTGTACATTATAGTCATTTAAGGTTTTGAGATCCCTTTGGTGTGGAGTATTGTGTACTGGTATTTTGAATGTAGGGATTTGGGTAGGAAGTTATTTTCTGTTTTGGAATGTAGGGGAGTGGAAAGGAGACTGGTTCACATAATTCAAGAGTAATTACTTCTTGAATGTAGAACAAAAGAACTACTAATAATTTAGCTTAACTCAGCTTTTCTTCCAGTGCACAATATAGTATAGTTCATTCATTATAGAGAGCAATTGTTACAAGGACAGAAACCAGAGAGAGCCATTGTGCAAGCAAACTCATTGTGCAGAATATATTATACCCAGATCAACAAATCTTTGTTTAAATAATAATAGTAATTAGTATTTTTGAACTCTTTTTCATTTGCATGACACATTATACTTTGGAAGTACTCTCGAGTCTTGTAATCTCATACAACTTTTCTATATCTCATAGGTCATAAGAATAAACTCCTGGAAGACCACATTTCAGAGGAGCTTATTTTGGGCCCTAAGGGAAAACTTATTTTCTTCCCTTGAAAGTAGGTTGTATTTATGTCATCTCAAAAAGATAGAACCTCCAAACCCCCACACTTTCTGTGTTTGAGGAGACAGGAGAAAGAGAGAGAGAAACATTATAGGAATGAAGGTGGGAAGTACCAACACACACTGTCCTGAGAGATAGCAGTTTGAATTGCAATACTTCTCTCAGAATGGGGAGGAGGATTGAAAAGGGACACTACCTCTTATGTCTCCTTCTAAGCCAAGCACCTGGCTCACATTCTGTGGTCAACATTTAATATGTGTGCATTTGATTTCTCTATAAGTTTCGGGATGCTTTCTATGAGTTTTGAGATTCTTGAGAACAAGGATTATGTCCACCATATTTTTGTGTACTCCGCAGAGTGTATCACATCAGATGGATACACACAATAGATGTTTGGTGCTCTTTTTTGTTAAATGTCATAGAAGCATATACACACACACAAATTTATTTGTTTGTTTCTTTTTATAAAACATTCGTGGCTTCCTGACTTTAGCAGTTGAAAATATATGACCTAGCTCTTTCTTATCAATTTCCACTACCTTACAAGAATGTCAGCATTCAATAAGGCAGCATTAATCTCCTTGGTCCCAAGCAACATTTATGCCCCTCATTTCCTCTACCAGCTGAAGTCATCTTTGCCATATTCTTTAGGGATATTTTAAAATAGTAGGAACAACCCAATTTCTAGTTCCAAATTAGTTTTGCAGTTTTGCAACCTTGGGAAAAATCACTTAGCCTACCTCAACTGTCAAGTGACATTCATTAGGCCTGCCTTACCTGTTTTACTGGTTTGTTGCAGCCACCAAATTAGTGAGGAGCATCACATGGTGTCACTGCTGAAAGTGGTCTTAGAGATCATCTAAAGCAACTCTACATTTTAAATGGTCACTGACGTTCATGATTGCCCAAACTCACA
Source organism: Tarsius wallacei (assembly GCA_963574415.1). NCBI lineage: Eukaryota > Metazoa > Chordata > Mammalia > Primates > Tarsiidae > Tarsius > Tarsius wallacei. Next base: position 10,681 of record CAUYQG010177104.1, read on the forward strand.
CAGTAGGAGATCCATGCCTATGTTTCAGGTTTATATTCCAGTACTATTTGTGCTACTTTCTGTTAAGATTCTGAAAACACTTGGAAAAGTACAAATACAAAATGTTATGATTAGTATTCATTGTATGACTCTTTCAAGTTCTGCAAGGACTCCTGAAGACGAAGTTCAAGAAAACAATGCCTTTATCAGAGGTCATGATAAAAAACTAGTACCTTGGCTGTCAAGGAAAGGACAGGAATCCAGCCAACGTCCTTTGATAAATTAAAAGCTACCTCTTCCAAGATGATAGTAAAAAAGAGCATCTGCACGTAATGAAGTTTTCTAGACCCACAGACATGGCTTTTGTTAACCTGGTCTCATCTTCCTCTTGGGAGTGTTATTACTCTCCATGCTTGCCACAAAGTAGTGAGGGAGAGATTATTTCCCCTTTATCTTCATGGATGAACAAATTATAGATATCATGAGTACTTTACTCATCTTTTTCTGTGACACAACTAAAACCGGGTTTTTATTTTTATACAAGATTAATAAACTTTAGGGACAGTAGGAGGGAAACAAACTCGAAGAGCAACATGTAACTAGATAGTATTGTTTCTAAAATCCAAGATACTCATCCTTAGCTTGTCATCTTCCAAAGGGTACAATCAGATCAAACTCTCAGAATGTCTTTATGTGGCCATTTTAACACTGTTAACTGAAGAAGTCCGCAATTATGTAAATATTCCAAATATAAAATGCCTAAGAGGGAATCTATTTCCCTGTTGCTATTGCCTAGGAATCATTTTAAAATTTTAGTTTTCGATATGATGGTCTGCTTCTTCCTCCAGATGATTAACTTTGGAAAAGTCTATTCCCATTAAGATAGACCTATCTCTAACTCAGTTCCAACCTTCTCAGCGGGATTAGCCTTGGTTGAAACTGTTTAACAGATCACTATATCTTTTTGTATAATCGTACTTCTTTCACTACCCCCACAGGTGTTGAGCTCAAGGTCACTCTCCAATAAACTTCCTGAATGCAAATCTCCAGTTCAGGGTCTGTTTCCCAGGTAACCCAAGCTAGGAGGGATGGTTCTAGGAATAGTCATGAAGGCAGGCTCTAAAATGGAATCTTGCAGCTGGATAACCTGCTAATTAGTTAGCAATTAGAGTCCTTATTGCTAGGGGTAGTTGAAGCACTGATAACCCCTGGCATGCATAAAATTATCAAAACTTTCACAGATTGTAAAGTAGAATCAAATACTGATGGGGGGGTGGAAGTTGCAATATTTTAGGCGTTTGAAAGATGTAGGTGGAGTACTATTAATAAGGGCAGTGGAATAAAAGATTTTTTGCTAAATACCATTGATTCACTAGAGAAAAACAAGAAAAAGGTAAGGGTAATTCATCACAAATTGAGTTCAAGTGTAAAAGTCATAGGAACTCTTTGGGATCATGTAAACAAAATGCTATTTTCTGTAGTTAGAGGACAGAAAAACCTAAGAATCTTTGTTCAGGCATTAATTATAAGAGTAACAGGGAAGGGTACTTGGGTCATTACCAGGGGAGTGAGAGCCAGTTAGAAGCCCCAACTTCACCTGCATGCAGCCTACTTATGTAGTTAATCCTCACTTGTAACCCACATTCCTATAATAAAATACAAATTAAAAAAACAGCAAAAAAAAGACAAAGATGGCAAAAAAATAATAAACAGAGAGTAACAGAAGTCTTGAGGAAATGGAATGCTCATCCCTGGATTATCTGCTTACCAAGGTCAGGGCCCTAGTTAGGAAGGATGGGACTCTGATACTAAGGGATCGAAATATTTGTATTGATTCATCAAAAACCTTGATATCTTAGATTCCCTTGGAGTAGCTTATTTCTCCCTGTTAGAGGCTATCTCTTTCCCTTCAATTGAAGACCATGCAGAAGCTTCTGTCTTGCAAATTAACTTGCATCTATATCAGAATCTACTCTCTCCTCCCCGCCTGGACACTGGATCAAAAGCTAGAGTCAATTTACCAAAAAAGAAAAAAAAAACTGGCTGGGGAAGATCTGGATTGGTAGAAGGAGGAAATTGACTATATTCCAAAAGTAGCTGCAGAATCTAGCCAACACTAACTAGCAGAAGCTAGGAGAATATACAACTTGAGTGTCCCTAATCCAAAAATCCGAAATCCGAAATACTCCAAAACCTGAAACTTTTTGAGTTCTGAAATAATACTCAAAGAAAATGCTCAATGGGTCATTTTTGGATTTTGAATTTTAGATTTTTGTATCAGGGATGCTGAATCAGTAATGTAAGTATTTCAAAATCCAAAGCTGGAAACACTTCTGGTCCCAAGAGTTTTGGATAAGGGATACTCAACCTGTATGTGATAGTGGCTGATAAGGGTGTTGGATCAAGGGAAAGCAGTAGATAAGATGGAGTAAGGTTGAGTTTATTAATATGGGCATATTCTTTCATGATATAGGTTTTAACACCTGACGTGAGCTTCTGCTTCATTTGTCTTTCACTTATATGTCATAATCAGCAATAGTGGGACTCTTCTTTTAGCTTTCTGTGTACTTTTTATACTGCACTAAGCTACTAAACTGTTGCTCATATTTTGTCCACCCTCTTCCTGGAATTTCCTTACCACCTTTCTTCATTTGATTACCTCCACTCATCCTTCAAGTTTCATCTACTTCCAAATCCCAGCTTGTGCTAAGTGTCTCTTCTTGTCTCATAGTACCCTTTTCAGACCTCTTATACTGTGAACTTATTTATGTATTGGTCTTTCTCTCACACCTCATTCTCAGTATCAAGAATTAAGGGTTACTCATCTTTGTATTCTTTATATCCATCACGGCTTCTTCTTTTTTTTTTTTTACGTTGAGGCACACAACAAATATTTACTGAATTATATGAAACTCACTTGCAAGTATCATCTGTCTATGAGAATCCTTTTCCAACCATGAGCAAAGCTTTGCTTACAGTCATAGTCATTATTACCAAGTTGTAGATTGAGGTTACTACTTTGTAGAGGGGTCAGTAAATGAGTTTTAAAGTTTTTATATAAATATAGATTGATATGTGGTATGTATTCTGTGAGAATAATCAATTTCTCAGTGTATGAAAATTTTATTTTTTGTAGAGATGAGGTCTTACTATGTTGCTTAGGTTGGTCCTGAAATCCTGGGCTCAAGCAATCCTTATGGCTTGGACTCCCAAAGTGCTAGGTTACAGGTGTGAACCATCGCATCTGGCCATAAGTTTATTTTTTAGATGGAGAAACGAGCACTGAGTAAACCAGGTAAATTAGCTTTCCAATTTTGCTGCTTCTAGTTTCCCTTTCTTCATACAACATATTGAAAACAATCTTGTCTTAGTCTGTTTTATGAAACCATTATTACAGAATATCACAGACTGGGCAATTTATAATAAACAGCAATTTATTTGGCTCATGGTTCTAGAGGCCAACGTTCATGAGCCACATGTGGGGAGGGTTTTCTTGCTGTGTCACAAGATGGTGAAAGGCATCACATGGGCAAGAGAGAATAAGAGAAATGGCCAAACTTATTCTTGATGAATAAGGACCCCACTCTCTCAATAAACCCACTGCCTCAATAACAGCTTAATCCATTCATGAATGCAAGGCCTTCATGACCTAATTGACTCTTAAATGTCCTACCTGTCAACACTGTTGCATTGGGGATTAAGTTTCCAAAACAGTAACTTTGGAGGACACATTCAAACCATAGCAAATCCAATTCTATTTGTATCAATTATTCCAGCCATAGAGAGATCAGTTGTCTTTCAGTTAACAAGGGTCTTGGTAGCATAAAAAAATTGATTCAAACCCCACTTATTTCAAAGCATAAAACCAAAACCTAGAGTCCAATAAGTGTAGAAGTATTTCAGCATTTTTTCCTCCTAATATTGGGAAAATTCAAACTTGAAATCTCTGGAACACTCTACTATTTAAACCTTTTTGTTGAAGCTAAATAAGCTAGCATGAAATCACATATTAATTAATTTGATAGATGAGAATCTTGAAATAAGATCATGATGCATAAATGAAGAGAGTGGCTGCCTTCTTACTATGGATTTATTTTGCCAAGAAGACCACCCACAACAAAACATTGCCACTTACTGAAGCCTAAAATTCTACTTAAATTCCAATAGGATCAGTATAGTTATCTGACTGCAGACTCTAGTTATGCATTTGTTGAGCATATATGTCCTGAGCACAATGCAAATTCTCCTAGGAGAGGTGACACTTTTACATGAATGAACTTATCATATCAATCAAAAGGAGAGAGGAAGCAGCATTTGTGAGAGGACAGTGGTAGTGAAAAAAGAAAAGGATGGAAAGGGAGGGTTGATGCTGCAGAGTTCAACTACCTCATAATTAAGCTGCCATTGTTAGGTTCTTATGGTGTACATTGTCTGTGGGTTCTAGAGAATTGAATTAAGGTCCTGTAGAAATATATTTAAAAGCACATTACTCATATCATTAGGAGTGTCAGAAGATCTAGTGTTATGGTAGTCAAGGGACTTTCAAGTAGCAGGTAGTGAACATAATTATGCAGTAACTGATAGCCCTTTAAAGAGAAAAAATAGATGCCTTATTAAGCAAGGCATGTGTAGGAACAGCACAAAACTTGTTAAAGTTTAGGGTGTCTACTTGGGAGATTGTAATCAATCTGGAGAGATGAGACTTGAATGTCATGTTAAGGAGGTTAGCATTTATCCAATGATTTTGAGCAGAGACATGACATCATATTCATACTTGATAAAAATAACTCCCAGATGGTATGTAGAAAGGGGTGGAGAGAGACGAATGTGGACATCCAGGCAAGTGCAGCTGTGATCCAAAGATCATCTAGATCAGAATTACCTGGGGGAAGGGGGACATGCTTGTTAAAATTTCAGTTCTCAAGATCTAGCCTAGATCTATAAAATTTGAATTTCTAGGTGCAAGACTTAATCTACTTTTTCAAAAATGCCCCCAGGAAGATGTTAGATTCACTAAATGTTGCTCTAAAGAGGTAGATTCTCATATGTTAGTGCTCACCAACATCACTTGTACACAGTAAGGTGATATTAGCTCTCACCCACTAAGATTCTGATTCTAGCCGGGCTCAGTGGCTCAGCCTCTAATCCCGCGCTTAGGAGGCTGAGGTGAGTGGATTGCCTGAGCAACTTGGCGAGACCTCATCTCTACAATAAATCAAAAAAAATTAGCCGGACGTGGTAGCACGTGCCTGTAGTTCCAGCTACTTGGAAGGCGGAGGTGGAAGGATTGCTGGAGCCCAGCAGCTCTAGGCTGTGGTGTCCGGGAGCGTGCCACTGCACTCTAGTCTGGGTGACAGAGTGAGACTCTAACTCAAAAAAAAAAAAAAAGATTCTGATTCTATATTATCTGGAGTCCAGGAATTTATTTCTAAAAAGCTCCTTCAGTGATTCTGATAATTTATCAAGTTCAAGAACTACAGAGGTATTGAATCGTTACTGAGAATGGAAAGAAGAGAATATTTTTTCAGAAAATATTTTCATGATATAATGGATTACATTTTATGTCAGATTTATATGTTGAAAGTGAAGAAAGAGTCAAAGACAAAATGATTTAAGACTAGGATTCTGGAGACCTTACTTCACATTCTCTGTTTCTAATTGCCAAAAGACCTTGGGCATATTATTTCTTTCCCTCTCTGAATTCTGTAAAATGTAAACTAAATAGGTTGCATTTGACCTGGGCTCCTAAATATGTTCCACAGGTGTTATGTATGTGTAGTACACTTGCACAATAATGTTTTGATGCCCAAATACTTTCTGAAAATAACAACTTTAACAAATGAAGCAGTTTATTTACAGGGTAACATCCCAATTATTTACAAGATAGCATTTCAAAGGCAGATCCTATTTTTTTAAAAAGTTGAAAATGCAGTGTTTTATATACTTGTTTGACAACACACTTTTTTTTAGGGGAGTATTTTATTGATTTAATGTTTTACAGAACACACTTTAAGTAACACTGGACTAAGTGATTTTTAAGCTATTTTTTCAAATTCTGAAGTGCTTTGAGTCCTGTGATGTCTAGTCAAGATGACTAGGAAAGAGGTGGAGCCATTAAGTAGGGTAGAAAATGGAAGAAAAGCCATAGGGAAACATTCAGTTTAGGGCTTTAGGGTTCTGAAGTCCCTTACTTGTTAACATGATGATGGAATTATGAAGCTTTCCAGAATATTTAGTAAGTAACTTTTTAAGAGACACCGAAGCTAAAAGCATTAGGAGTCTGTATTTGCAGTTCTTTGTTGGCCTGATAACTTATCTTGCCTTCGTGTTTATTATGGTTTGAAATTCCTGCCCTTAGTTTTGAAAATTCATAATCATGAGATCTCGTTCTTGCTCTGCTTCTCTAAAAAATATTACTTGTTTCTCTTTCTGTGATTTGGTTAGACATTTAGAACCCTAATTGAGTACAATGGGTTGACTAACACAACAGACCCCCCTACCTTCTTTGTTGTTTCTTATCCTTAGTCTTTTTCTGTCACACCAGGTTCCTTTGCCTCCCTCCATTTCTGGCTCATTGTCTGATTGTAAGCAAATCACTTAATCTATCAGCAGATCAATTTCTCTGTTTATAGAACAAGGATGACAAGTTTACCTCCTACCTAACTTGGATGGATGGTGTGAGAATTAATGAAGTGAACAGTTGAAAAGCAGGTGAAAGCCTTAAGGGAGAGGAATCCTAGAAGTATAATCCATTCTCCTCGTTATTATACTTTGGGTTTTAGTCAGCATTCACATTTTACAATCAGAAAGCTTAGAACTGTAATTATTTAAAACATGTATATGTTTGAAATGTAGTTTAGCTATCTTTTCCCAGGAGTCACAAAATTGTAGTTCCCAAAATTGTCTTTACAAGTATGTGCTTCTTTTAGAGCGTTCCTAAATGTGTTCATGAACTGTGTTTTTGAAGCTGTTTCCCTCCACTTTGTTGAAATGATAGAGAGGATATTTTACAATTATGTTAGGTTTTCAGGTCTTAGTGTTAAGTAAATCAATATCGACATCGATCTTTCTTCTCTAAGATGGGAAGAGGCAATATGTGTAACAAGTTAGGAAGAAATTCTGAGTCTAGGCTGTGGGTGTTACTTTGGCATAATGTAAAAATCAGATAAAATCCTTGACATGTGTGATAGGTGCCTTCCTAGGGAAAGAGAGGAAAGCTGTTTGAGTTTATATATGTCTGTTTATATCTTAGAGTAGTGAAATAGACCAAAAAAAAAAAGAACTTGATTGGGTCCTGGAGTGCAGTGGCACAATCTTGGCTCACTGAAGCCTTGACCTCCTGGTCTCAGGTGATCCTTCCATCCTTCCGCCTCAGCCTCATGAGTAGCTGGAACTACAGGCATATGCCACTAAGCCCAGATAATTTTTTGACTTTTGTATAGGAAAGCTCTTCCTATGTTGCCCAGGCCAGTCCTGAACTCCTGGGCGTAAGCAGTTCTCTCTCCTTGGCCTCCCAAAATACTGGGATTGCAGGCATGAGCCACTGTATCCAGCTGAAAAGATGTTTTAATTGTGGGACTCTTAATAACAGACTCATTTCTTCCAAAGTATTTATTCATTACTTATTATGTGTTACCATCTATAAATTTTGTATAGGACCATTACTATTTCAGCGCCTAACATCAATATGTTGGGATTTTTCAATGATTATCAAGTTAATTTAAGTTGGTAATGAGCAAAAACAGTTTGTGAAACAGAAGATATCTAGCTCAATTTTTTTTTGTTTTAGAACTGTTAATTCTGTTTTGAAACAGAAGAAAGGAAGCCAATCATACGAAACATTAAAAATGCAATTAAATGACATTAGGAAATATTATATTGGTACATACAAATCATGGCAACTATTTCACTTTCTGTATAAGACATGCTCATATTGCCAGGCCAGAATATACCTGTCAAGAAATTTTAGACTAAAAATTTCATTCAGAGTACTTCTGAACGTCTATATTTGTTGTCATTCTATTGTCAATTTTTATATTACTTTGTTTATAGAATATTGGTTGCAAAGTATTTTGAGACACATAACGTTTAAAACATTTATTTTGTAAATTAAAATTATTGGACACATTAAAGAGCTTTTTGATAAGCAAATGAGGACCACAACAAAAAACTGGTATTTACAAGACACTGGATTCTCTTCAATGGTTCCCATGACAATAACATTATTACTCTTAGTGTAATTACTCCTAGCAAAATAACTACTTAGTGTAGTTATTATGTTTACCTTCAAAATTTTTCTTTATTCACAAATTGGAAGTTCTGATTTAGAGCAAGTGTACTCTTCCTTACTCGTCATTAAGCACACTGTAATAATTATCAGTCTGGTTTATATTTGCACAGTTATACCTACCTTCACATAACTTTGTGAATTAAAGATAAAAAAGAAACAAAGGAAGTCCAGTCTATGTGTGACTCAAAAAATACATTTAAAAGTACCTTCCTGCAGAGTTTCCCTTTTGTGAGTAGTGAAGGGTGGGTCCTAATTTCTTCTTACTCAGGGATAGGCCTAGCAGAAGATAGCTGTGCACGTTTTCATTTTGCCAAATTCATCTTGGCCAAATATTTTTCTTTCCTGTAGCTATTTTGTAGTTTAAATTGCCTTCATCTATAATTAGTTTTCACATATCCTGTCTCTCTAATCAGGTTTTTTATGGGTTCTGAAACACAGCTGGTATCCCCTGAGGGCTGGTAGAGGCAGTGAGATCATTAAAAAGTTACAAAGGGAATAACAGGATAAATGCAAATTTTGACCATATTAAGTGCTGTTGGATTTAAAAAACACAGATCACTATTTCTCTCATAAGAACAAGTATAGGCAGGTAGTATACAGAGGTTTCCTTGAACAATCTTATGGAGTATTCTTGTGGATTTTTAGTGATGTTCATATTACACAACTTTATTATGATCTCATGAAATCCTTCGATATTTTGGCCCCCATTCCATAATTATTTTGAGCTCTTTGTACAGGTCACAGCTTTCCCAATTTGTACTGACTTTGTAATGGAACATGGTATTCACTGGGTGGCTCACATGTAGTAGGGTTTGAAACAGAAAAGGTAATTACATTAGATTTAGCAATATATGAACCTGGTATGTAAATGTTAGGCATTTGGACACAAACCTCTGTTTACTTATTTTAGTAAGAAAGGTCCATATCAGTTGTTGACACCAAATCTGAGTACAGAGAAATAGAATACAATAAACATGTAAATAAAAACAAACACAAAAATAAACAAACACAATCAGCATCACATAGAAGTAAACTATGTTGGGATTGAAAGGATACTAAGAATGTGCCTCGACTCCAAATGTCTTTGTGTACTGTCTTAGTTGCTCCAGTAATATTTATTAGTCATGATTAGGTTTAATCATTACTTGTTCAGTAATTCTCTTTAGCTAAAAGTTTCCTTTGAACAACTAGTCAATGATTCTTTAGAATAAATGAGTCCATCAGACTATTCATTATCACAGATTCACAGATGTAGCTGAGGGAACATGAGAATACTGAATGCCTGGTGATGAAAATAATGTTTTTAGAAGGAGAAAAAAGAGCATTTATGGGAAAACAACTATTTTGCACATTCACTTGACACACATTCTTAAACTTTCAACTTTCCTTTCAAAGTTCATACTCTAGCATTTGTTCAGAGTTGTATGAATATTTCTAAGATGACTATAGTCCAAATTAGAAATAATTTGAAAGTCTGAAATTCCTGCATGCCTTGACAAAATGGTATATTAGGAAACTGTTCTTTTTTTGTTTTATCTCTTTATAAAGAATTAATAGGAGTCACTCGGTAATGCTTTGGGTGAGGTCACTAATTGTCATCCTTGCCACTGATGTCTCAATGGTCAAAACAAACGTATAACATGCCTATTCCGAATGATTCAGCAGGTGTTTTGTTGGTTCTGACAGCTGCAGTCCATCTGGTGCAGCAAACAAACCCGAAATTCCAATTTCTATTTCCATATTTTTTATAATCTTTCATTTAATGTTTAACGACACAAACTTTTATTCCTTTTTATCCAAAAGAACTGAGAAATGATGGCTTAAACACCATTATTTCACATTCCAGGATAGAACGCCTTTGGCTTTCCATTTGCTTTTATAATTACATCTGAATACCACATTGTTTATATAAGGTAGCCTTTCAAACATTAAGAATAGCTCTTTAAGACTGGTAATATCTTCAGAAGGGAACTTTTTTTTTTTTTTAAGTTGGAGCCTCACTCGGTCGCCCGACTGGAGTGCAGTGGCACGCTCCCAGCCACTGCAGCCTCTACCTGCTGGGCTCCAGCGATCCTTCCGCCTCAGCCTTCCAAGTAGCTGGAACTACAGGCACGCGCTACCACACCTGGCTAATTTTTTGATTTATTGTAGAG
>CAUYQG010177108.1:0-14334 GCA_963574415.1 Tarsius wallacei
CATTGACATTTACTATAGAAACCGTGAAGCATCATAAAGGTGGAGTTTATAACGACCTAGAATGATCTACTGATGTGTTGAGTTGAGAGGTGAATAACCAATTCAGCTTAGAAGATGCACCTCAGCTTCTAGACCAAAGCTTTGCTTGTACATGGGAGGATGTATTTCTAACTAATAATCTTTATAGTAAAATAAGTGATAGTATTTACCTTCACTTACAAATAAATATAAACTTGGATTATAAACCCAAAGGTTTTAAAGTTAAAATTTGCTACACAGAAGCCAAGATTCAATCACAAGTAGTTACTTTCCAGCAATCAAAAACAGTTTGATGTCACTACATTTTGTCTTTTACCTACCTCTTGGCCTTTCTTCACTTAGTTTCACCTAAAAAAGATAGTACTTACCTAATGCGATTGTTTGGGTGACTAAATGATGAAAAAAAAAAATCACCTAACCCTATAGCCTGGCACATAATACCCCATGTTAGCTATTAGCTATTATTACTTTCAGTAGTCAAAGCTTCAAACTTTAAAGTCACTGCTTAAAAAGTATCGTGATTTGCCAGAGCTAGAGTTTTTCAGAAAGTACCACTGCCTTTAATTAATAACATATCTGTTTGACTCATAATTCACTACCAGAAAATAAGTCACTTTAATAAATTTTAAGAACTTTATATAATAAACCACAAACAAATTAAACAAGTATTGAGTTTCAATTTTGAAGACACATTTTCTTGAAGAAAATACATTGATTTTTTAAAATAACACACAAGAATCATTTTGGGCTATTTCACATATACTTGGCAAACAAATGTTCTCTTAAAATTTCAAAATTTTTTGTCTAACAACTTTCATTTTCAAAACATCTGGGTCCTTTTTAATCTGCTTAAAACTCACCTAGGCAATAAGAACTGAAATTAACACTCATGAAAGCCCAAGTGTCAGGAAAGGTTCTGGGCCCTAGGCACTGCTCATGTTTTATTCAACTTTGTATAAAGTGGCTGGCTAGTTTAGCAAAGAAATTAGCAAAGAATTAAACCATTAAACACTGCTGAATAAATTAGTCATCAAAACGAGGCAGACGATTTGACTAATTCAAAAGAATGTTCTTATATTATTGCTCAGATTATTTTTTTAAGCCCAAATATCCCAGCCTTTAAAATTACTTTGTTTTTTGTTTGCAAGGGAAAAGAAGAAAGAGATTCACTTTCGTATATAGTTCCTGAAACTATATACTGCAAAAGGGAAAAGCAAATTAGTATTCAAAAAAGAAGTTATGTATAGAAAATCATAACTTCCGAGTTATTACAAAACTTCTAGATTCTTAGGAATTTCTTCTACCAATATTTTGTCTATCTATGAATAAATACAATGGCTCAAGAAAGAAAGTGGCACAAGCCACTGCTCACTCTAACATCAGATATTAATTTTACTAAGACGACTTTAATAATTCAGAAATATCTATTCAAATAAAACAATATGTGTGGTGCTACCTGGGAACCCGATCTAGCAAAGCATGGTCATAATGCATTGTAATGCCATTACTTTGGAATCGAGTACTCTTGCCAACCAGAGGATTTATTAAGAAAAAACGCAGTGTGGGGCATCAATGGGAGTACATCGTCGGGGGAGGAGAGAGAGAAAAAGATCAGAGAGGATTAATTACCGCATTATTTGTACAAAGGGAGGGTGTTACTCGGGCCGGTAGGCCAGGACCTTTGCAACCGGAGTGGAAAAGGCTCATTTTGCAATGAGCATGAACTGGGGAGTGGGAGGAGGGGCAACTACCAACAGGAATCTTCCCACTGTGGTTGGGTGCGTCACTTACGTAGCCGCTTCTAGAAAAAGAAAACGTGCCCCCAGGTCAATCACAATAAGCGACAGTGAAGGAAGGGGGAGTGACCTTCCTAGGTATGACAGAGGGAAATACAGGGTCACTTCCCAAAGAACTGAGAAAGGAGATGTTCCCCTAGGAGGTCGTCGGGGAATAAAAGGGATTGTGGAGAGAAGCCCCAGGGCCGCGTCAGGGCCGTGAGAGACCCAGGGCGGAGGTGTGGGCGTTACCTGCAGGGTCACCTCCTGGGGGTCCCAGTGGGGCCGCAGGTGTTGCAGGAGACTCAGGGCCCCCTCCCGGCAGCGCTGCTCCTCCTGATCCTGAACCGTTACGTTCAGCTTGGGCACCTCCGGGGAGCCGGGCGGGACGTGGATGTAATTGGCCATGGCCCAGGCGACGGCGGAGACGACCACAACGACGACGGCGACGGCGACCACGAGAACGGCGGGCGCCGACAGGCTGGTGGATCCTTCCGTCCCGGTGCGCCCTCGCGGGAGGGCTGGGGGCGCTCGGACGGGCGGGCGAGCGGCAGGAGAATGACTGGAGGTGGCTCTGTCGCCGACCCGGTCTGGACAGCAATTGAACTGAGCCGGGGCCACACTCGGGGAAAATTCCTCTTGTCGGTTCTCGACCGCGGGCGGCCGCGCAGCATGCCGGGACTGGCCTGACGCCGGCGTCACGCGCGGGGCGGAGCCTGCGCTGCGTCAGGGGCCCTGGCTGGTTTTCCAGCTTACACGCGGGAGGGGCTGGCTGCTCGCGGTGGGATTGTGGGCCGGTTGTCCCACGGCTCTGTGACCTGCTGATCTGGAAAACGCGGCGCTCCTTCTCCGGAACCTGAGCCCTGCCGAGCCCCGCAAGGCATTAGAGCTTTGGCTCGCCTGATCCGGGAGGTCGTGGGGTCCTGGGCCCGAGTTAAGGTAGCATTTTGGGGGGAAGCAAAGGACACGTTCTGAAATAACCCAGGATCTTTCAGTGAACTTTGCCTGAGTCTGAGCAAACTGAATCCATTTGGTCGCCTTGCTCTTGGAGCTGCTATGTACTGGAGACCACATGCTAGTTGGATTAAACTCCCGTTAGCAGTACACTGGGATCACAGTACTGGGGATGAACTTAGTTAAGGTATTTGGGTAAGACAACTTCAAGGGTTATTTTTAGAGTCAGATGTTGTTTGACTATACCGAGAATTACTCAAAGCCAGGAAGAGCAGTAGAGTCTGGGACAAAGATGAAAGGGAAGGAAAGAAAATAGTTTTGAGGCTCAGCGCGAGAGTCTTGAGGGGCCTCGACTCTGCTGTCATGAGACCTAAAGTCTCAGTGCCTTACAGCAGTCATTTCCCCTGTTAAGAGAGTTCTGGAAACTAGATATTCCACAAGTCATTTATTTGGCCCTTCTCATTTTTCTTGTAGTTGGAAGCAAATGGGCTGGGATTTGACCTCTGAATCTGTCTTCCCTGCGGCGCTTGGTTAATACATTTTGAGTAGAAGTTAATTCCTTAACTAGACTCAGTTTAATTAACATTTAAAATGTTTAATTGATCATTATCATAATTTTACATTCTGATTGTTCAGAAAGAACCTATTTACCTTTGTAAATCACAGTTGCTTCACAGATAACAGTAAACTTCCTAAACTAAAAAGAGGGGAAATGAGCTTTATAATACAGGAAGAAAATTGATTCAACATTTTGCAGACTGAGGCAGATTTTTTAAAAATTACATACTACAGGAGACGTTAGATTATTTGTTCCTTCCAATTTGGGGAGAAATAATCAATATTCAGACACTTTCAAAGAGATATCTGATAGTATCTCTTACATTTTTGTACAAATTGTATGTATTTTTTACTGATCAGTTGACATTTTAGGAACTTTAAAACTATATTTTCTAACTAAAATAACTTAATAGCAAATTATGAAAATTATTTGGAAACTGCATTAGTTTGTAATTTTAAATGAGTCCAGAAGTAAAAAAATTATTAGGTACCTAATAAAAGTAACAAAAAATGTACATGATCTTAATGGAGATATATTAATGGAGAAATGAGCCATTTTCATAAATAAGAAAAGATTAATATATTAAAGATCTCAATTCTCCTTAAACTAATTAATGCATGTAATGCAATTCCAGTCACAATCTCAACAGGGTTTTTTACAGAACTTATTAAGATGACTTTGACATTTGTACCAAAGCTTAAACGATCCAAGAAAAACTGCTGTGATTTGGGGAGATGGTAGGGTTGGATAATAAATTGAGAGGACCTATCCTGCCAGGATTTATTATGTATTGGTTTAGGAATGGGCAAATAAACCATCAAAGCATAATAAAGACCCGAGAGAAAAAACCTACACACATATGAGAACTTTGTGTATGACAAAAGTAGCATTAGAAATGAGAAAGATTAGGTTAGTTATTAAATAGTACTGGAACAAGTGCTTTTCGTGTAGTAAAAAATTTTTGATCTAATTAAGCATGAAACAAAATCCTAGGAAGATTAAAAACCAAAATGTTAAAGGCAAAACTTTTAAAATGTACAAGAAACATAACTTCTTATCAACTTGATATATACATTCAATATAGTTCTAATCAAAATTCCAGAAAGCTATGTTGTGAATAGATATCAACAAACCAATTCTAGTGTTTACATTCAAAGGCTAAAGACCAAGAATAGCCAACACCATGTAAAGAAAAATAAAATCTGAAAATAGAAGAATCCAACTTTAAGATTTACTCTAACTACATCAATCAAGACTGTGGTATTGTCAAATGAACAGATGAATAGATCAATAGAATAGAGAGTCTAGAAATTGATCCAGACAAAAATAGCTGATAATTGACCAAAGAAGAAGGTAATGCAATAGCCTTTTGAATAAATGGTGCTAGAACAACTGGATATGTACTTGCAAAAAAATAAAAAATGAATCTAGTGGCTCATGCCTGTAATCTCAGCACTTTGGAAGGCCAAAGTGGGGAGAATGACTTGAGGCAGGAGTTGGAGACCAGCCTAGCCAACATTGTGAGACCCTGTCTCCACAAAAAGTAAAATAAATTAATTAATTAATTAACAGGGCATGCTGAGGCATTTCTGTAGTCCCAGCTACTCAGTAAGCTGAAGGAGAAGGATCACGAGTCCATGAGTTCAAGGCTGCAGTGAGCTGTGATCTTAGCACTGCCTTCCAGCCTGGGTGACAAAGTAAGTCTCTCTTAAAAATATTTATATACAGACACAGACATTATACTCTTCACAAGAAGTAACTCAAAATGTGAATTGTAGACATAAAAATAAAACACAGAACTATAAAACTTTTAGTAGGCAATATAGGTGACTTTGGGTTTGGCAGTTATTTATTAAATGCAACACCAAAAGCACAATCCATGAAAGTTGCTATGTTGTACTTCATTAAGATTAAAAAAATTTGTTCTGTGAAAGATACTTTTAAGGAAATGAAAAGTTAAGCCATAAAATGAGGTATTTACAAAGCATATTCAATAAAAGACTTGCATTCAAAGTACACAAAGAACTCTTCAAACTCAACAATAGGAAAAACAATTTTTAAGCGGGCAAAGGATCAGAGCACTCACTTCATCAAGAAGATATACAGATGACAAACAAGCATATGAAAATGTGTTAAATATAATTTGTGATTAAGAATTGCAACTTTAAACAACAATGAGATACTACTACACATCGATTAGAATGACTAAAATGCAAAACACCAACAACCAAATGCTGGTGAAGACATGGAGAAACAGAAACTCTCATTCATCACGCAGAATGTAAAATGGTACAGCCACTTTGGAAGATAGTATGGCAGATTCTTACAGAACTATACATAGTCTTACCATACAGTCAACCATCGTGCCTCTTGGTATTTACCCAAGTGACTTGAAAACATATCCACAAAGAATCTGCACACTAATGTTTATAGTACCTTTATTCATAACTCAAAAATTTTGAAGTAGTCAAGATGTCCTTCAATATGGGAACTGATAAAATCTGTGCTACATCCATACAATGTAACATTATTATTCAGTGATAGAAAGAGGAACCAAGTCACAAAAGGACATAGAGGAACTATATGGCAATCTGGAAAAAGCAAAACTAGAGAGAGAGTAAAAAGACTAGTGGTTGCCAGGGTTTCAGGCAGAAGGAGGGAGGACTGAAGCATAGGGGAATTTTAGGGCAATGAAATTCTATGATACTCTGGTGGCAAATACATGACATTATAGATTTGTTAAATCCATTGAACTGTACAGCATAAAGAATGACCCTTAATATAAATTATAGACTATATATTAGTATTTTTGGCAATCAACATACTGCCTTGCTGTAGTAATTAATAAATGTAAATTAATGAATAAAAAATACACAAGAAAATATAGGCTCAGCTCTTGAGCTCAGGAGTTCAAGGCTGCAGCGAGCTATGATCATGCCATGCATTCCAGCATGGGCAACAGAGTGAGTGTCTCATTTTGAAAAAAAGAACGAAAGGAAAAGACAAGAAAGAAAGAAAGAAGGGAGGGACAGCGGGAGAGAGGGAAGAAGGGGAGGGAAAAAAATATATAGATTCAAAAATCTATGATTGCAAGTTAAGGAAGAATTTCTAAATAAGACTGATATAGCACATACTGTAAAGGAAAAGAATTGATAAACTTGAAAACATTAAGATTTAAAATTTCATAACCAAAAATACCATGATGTTAAATAACAAGCCATAAAAGAAGATATTTGCAATGTATATAATCAAAAAAGTATTTGTATTCAAAACACTACTAATTAATAAGAAAGTCAAACTACTCAATAAAATAATGGGCAAAGAATATAAATTCTCAGAAGAGGAAATTCAAATAGCAATAAGTATTTGAAAACATGCCTCCCTAACAAGTCAATGTAAATTAAAACAATAATGAGATACCATTTCACACCCATTAGATTGGGAGAAAATTCTGAAGTCTGATAGGGCCATGTGTACATTACTAGTGGGGAAGTAAATTCATAAAAAAAAAACAACTTTGGAAAACAAATTTACAATTTTTAATAAAGGTAAAGGTAGGCATCCTGTACTACCAGCAATTTCAATTCCAGATATCTACAAAAATCTCACACATGTATATGAGAAAGTGTATAGAAGAAAGATCACTAGTATTATTCCTAATAGCTAAAAACTGGCAATAATCTAAATGTCCCACAATATGGAAATGATTAGATGGGTGGACAGATGAATAGATCATTTGATGACTGATAGATAGATAGGTAGGCTTATCCCGTAACAAAATAAAGATGGTAGATGAAATATACACATCTACTTATAAACATATTCAGGAGACAACAGGGGCTCTAGATTTTAAAAATCAATCAGTAGTTCTGGCAACCCAAAAGCACTCTGGTTAGTTGATTTCTCATATCTCTTCTCTCCACCTATTTTTTTACTTCTTTTCTGCTTCTAATGATCTGGGTTTGCTTTCTAAAGATTTTTGCCTACTAGTTTCTCTTCATGTGTCTTCCTATCATTGACATCTTAGTCACTAATGTCCTCTAGAGTTGTTCCTGGAGGACCCTTCCTTTGCTATTCTTATCACAACAACCTGTTTATTTTTATTTTTATTTTTTGGGGTTGGAGTCTCACTTTGTCGCCCAGGCTGGAGTGCAGTGGCACATTCATGGCCACCCCAGTGTCAACCTGCTGGGCTCAGGCTATCCTTCCGCCTCAACCTTCCAAGTAACCAGAACTACAGGTGTGAACTACCACACCCGGCTAATTTTTTAATTTTATTTTATTGTGGAGACAAGGTCTTGCCAAGTTGCCTGGACTGGTCACAACCAGTGGGCTCAGGCAATCCACTCACCTTGGCCTCCCAAAGTGCTGGGATTACAGGCTGAACCACCGAGCCCAGCCTGTTTATTTTTTTCTGAATCACTTATCACAATGTAAGTTAACTTGAATTGTTTACTCTTCGTTAACTTTATTTTATTATAAAGATGTGGGGTACAAGTCAGGATCAGGTACATAAGTAATCTACGTTCAGGTGAAGTTTGAGCCTCCAACTGGTCCTCAATTCTTATGGTTTACTTTTTTAATGTCTATCCTTTGTACTAGAATGTGAACCCAAGAAAAGCAGAGCCACAGTTTATGTAGTCTATTGCTGTATTTCCACTGCCTATAATAGTGCCTTGAACATAAAAGATACTCAGTAAATAAATATTTAAGCACACCTAATTAGTCCTGAAACTGGTAGTCTCATATAAGAATTGCCCTCAGCTAGGGGCTGTACTAGCTGATCACCACAAAGTACTCTGATTATGATGAGCGCTCCTGTTTGACCATTTTCTAGGTCGCTGGCCAGCCCATTCCTTATGTTTGAGTTTGGAAAAAATCTTAGCTGCAGGGTGTCAATGAAATTTTCCAGCACCTTGTAGCACATGTTTAGAGGTATAAGATAGTTATGAAGATATAGCATTATTATGAAGTATCCAACACATTTTATAGTCCCCTTCCTGTATTTAGCATGAATGACATTGGGACCGTGCAGTACCTGGAATAGTCTGTCCCCCTTAACTCTCCAACAGTCTTCTTCATGAAGCTTATCTGGATTTTCCTAGTCCAAATTTACCTCTCCCTTTTATACATCTGTTAAAACACCTACAAAATTCTGTCTTGTGACACCCACAATGTAGATTTAAGTCATAATGATTATGACACATATAAAAGACAAGAAAAACTGTTTCTAACTTGTTACATAATAAGCATTTGTATAAGAGAATGAAGCAGCTGAATGGAAATCCTGGAGCTGCTCTGGTCATACATTTTTTAATTACAATGGAGTTAGATTTAGTTACCAGAGTGACAACATAAAGAATTTGCATAAGAAAATATTCTGTGAAATAAGATTATGTAGTCAAGTCTAATAGCAAGATAATCCGCCAAATCAAAAACACGTTTAAAATGAAATCGCTCTCATATTCCTAACAGAAAATCAGTTTTCATTGTACAGTGGACTGAAAATTCAGGAATTCAAAACATCTCTGAAACCAGACATTCAAGAACTTGTGTGCTCTCAGAAATGCTACATCAAAATGAGGTTATACCTGTTCTGCACTTCACAACTTGAAGATAGCCTAAGGAAACTAGTTGTCTATAAAACTGCTGCAACAACCACATTAATCATCTAGGACAGGTTGTGCTACTTATGTGTGTGCTCAGCTTAAGACCTAATAAATATTTAACTCTATACAACATGCCTCTTGGTTCTTGTTCTATCTTGCCTTTTTTATTTCTAGAATCAGATTGTAGCTCTATTTCATACATAAAATTGCCTCTTGAGAACTGGAATTCTATCATTTTCTTCTTTATATCCTTGAAACAGTGTCTTGAATATTATAAATTACTATTATGAATTTAATTGATCAAAGAAACATACAAAACTTTCCCTAACTTCCATCATCTAAAATATGTAAGGAAAAAAAAACCTTTTAAAGATTGTTATATGAGTAATGAAAGGGGATGCAACTTACCAAACGTTAGATCATATCGTAAAACCACAAATTGTGAGACTGGAACAGGAATAAACAGATTAATTAAAAAAGAAAGTGCCAAGTACAAAATAATGTAATAAAGGTAATATTGTAGATCAGTGCAAAAAAGTGAATTATTCAAAAATAATATTGAGAATATTTTTCACAGATTTTGATGAAGTTGGGTTAGCATTCATTGTTGTAATTTAAGTGGTAGTAATAAACAGCTCACAAATGCTGATCAATATTTCTACATATTGATCTACATATATATTCTACATGTATATGTAGATTTCTGCATATATATCATATAGATGTGTGTCGGTGGCAAGTATATCACTTTAAAGGTGAAAAAGCAGATATTTAGCTTACTTAAATCCTGGGTGAAAAAATAGATATGTGGTTAACTCCAGTGTTTTAAAACATCCATTTTCCCCAGGGCTGAGATTATAATTAGCACTTAGTAGGCACTTTATTGATTGAATGATAAACTAGGTGACAGGCTAAATATGTTCTGCATTATAGTTTAAAATAATTTTTTCAGATTCCAAAGTATACTGAATTGTATAATCAGTCTTTATTGTTTTATATCAATCTGACTTTTCCCCAAACGCACATTAATTACTAAAACACTAATTTCTAAATTAAAATTTCAATATCTTTATATCTATTTGGTCATTCGTAAGGAATATTTGAAATAGTATTTTGATATTTTGAAGGATTTCAGAGCGATATGTGTACATACAAACAACAAAAAGCTAAAGCTACTACTTCTGTGCCTGCAGCATATGAAAAACACACAAGTAAGAGCCACTTTCTATAGCCTCAGATTCTACTCCATTTTGCCCCTGAAGATGCAGTGTTGCTTTCTTGCTCTTTGATACAAGAGAGGTAATGAATGGAATTAAAAGGACTTCAGCCTTTTACTTAGACAGTCCTGCTGTAAATTTTTGAGTAATTTGTCTCTTTTCATCTCAGTTTCCTCATCTGCAAAACAGTGCTAATAACACAGATGCAGAGAAAATTATTTAATCGATGGTTGTCAAGTCTTTGGAATAATGCTTGGTCCTAGTAATGGTGCAAATATGTTTGAGCCCTTATTAATTTTTATCTGGATTTAATAAAATGGTACATAAGAATTTACTATTATTGAATGAGATGTGCTATTAGGTAATAGAATAAGGTTTAAAAAATTCTTAACTCAATCCAAGGAAATTGTTCCAGATAATTAAACCTTAGTTAAGAGATTTCAAAATGCAGAGCTGAGTTATAGTTGTGAGGTCTGCCGAAACTAAGGCCACATCTCTCCCCTTTCCTTTGGATAGGTTTATCAGAGACTAGAAGGGAATATTCTAGCGAAAAAGTAAAGGGAATATCAAAAGCCTACTTTCCCTGGTCCTTTGTAATCTACTAAGTCTGCTCATGTTACTCTCCTTTTCTTCCTATTGTTTATTTTAAAGCTGCTATGAGTAACATGACCTGGAAAGAGAGCATAATAGCAAGGAATGAGAAGTAACATAGTGACTAATGACTTAAAAATGGTGTCTGCAAATCAACCAAAACCAGAACAGATGCAGAGAGATTGACTATTATGGATTTGGAGGATTTATGATTGTAAAAACACTGATGGTTGCTAAAGAGTTCAATGAAATACTAGTTTAAAAAAAAGAATTATAAACTGGCAAGATAAACCAGGATGCCTAGGTAACCATTAGATAACAGATTGTCAAGCAATCCGGCAATAACCCTCCAGAAGAGTTTACAGTACAGTGAGGCAAATCCTGATAGCTTTAAGAGAGCAAAACCTACTGTACTGATTAATTAACTTTTTTGCTAGTGTTAGGCCATTAGTGATAATGAGGATGCATTGGATTTGATCTGCATGAACTTTGGTAAAATGTGACTCTTCTTGTCAACACATTAAAGCCACATGGTCTTAAATTCAGCATTATAAAATAGAGAGAAAATTTACTGGAAATCTTTCCTAAATGGTTAATAATACCACTGCTGCTGAAATGTATTAAATGGAGCTATGTAAGGATCAGCCCGAGGGATTTTAATATACTTATATGTGACAAGGATAAGACATTTTACAAAAACTAGTAGGAGTTTCTATCCACTCCTACATGTCTGAGTCAGTGCTCAGAAACATTAATTGCCAACTGAGGTATATTTTTTGACGCAAAATTATATGAGACAAATATGCAAGATATAGCCAATACACAGATCCTCTGGTGGAAAATATAATAAGTAAGGTGGAAGAGAAAGGGGGAAGATGCAGAGTGGCAGAAAAATCCAAACATCGCATCCTAATTAACTATTTTAAAAATACAAAATATATGCATTTAGATAGATACAAATCGATTATTTTAATGTTGATTATATCTTGAGTTGATCACAAAATAATAAATGTTAAAAACAGAACACTTGCCGATCATGGTGGTTCATGATTGTAATTCCAGCACTTTGGAAGGCCAAGGCAGGAGGATTGCTTGAGCCCAGAATTTCAAGACTAGCCTGGGCAATATAGCAAGACCCTGATCTCAGACCAAAAAAAAATCAGGCAAGTGGGGTGGTGTGTGTCTGTAGTCCCAGCTACTTGGGAGGCTGAGATGGGAGAATTACCTCAACCCAAGAGGCCAAGGCTGTGGTGAACTGTTGTGCTACTGCACTCTAGCCCAAGAAACAGAGACCCCAACTCAAAATAAGAAAAAAAAAAAGGACACTTGACAAATAATAAAAAAACAGAATTATTAACCTGAGGTTGAAAGAAGTGCCCAATATGAAAAAGCAAGTAAATATACTTCTAAGTAAAATCTGAGTCAAAAAGGAAATTAAAAATACATGAATAAAATTTTTAAATAATTTACTTGAAAACAATATACATAAGCTGAGCTATTGCCAAATCAGAACTTACACTTGTAAGTAAATTCGTGACTTTAAGTGTTTTACAATCAAAACACGAAAAAAGAAAACAAACTTGTCACAAATTGTGTGAGTCCTTCTTTAAATTTTTGTTAGGATTTGATCATGAAGCTGTTAGGTCCTGGGCTTTTTGTTGATGGAAGACTTTTTACTACTGATTCAATCTTTTTCTTCATGATTTTCTATTTTTCCATGATGCATTATTGGTAAGCTGTATGTGTCTATGAACTTATCCATTTCTTCTGGTTTATCCAGCTTGTTAGCACATAATGGCTCATAATAATCTTTTATCCTTTTTATTTCTATAGAATCAGTTGTAATGTCATTTCTGATTTTATTTGGGTTTTTTATCTTCTTTTCCTTAGTCTAGGTAAGAATTTGTCAGGTTTTTTTCCTTTAAAAAAAAAAAACCAGTTCTGGCAAGGCTCCATGGCTCAGCCTATAATCCCAGCATTTTGGGAGGCTAAGGTGAGTGGATTGCCTGAGCCCGTGGGTTCGAGACCAGCCCGGGCTTGGCAAGACCTCATCTCTACAATAAAATAAAAAATAGCCAGGTGTGGTAGTGCACGCCTGTAGTTACAGCTCTTTGGAAGGCTAAGGCGGAAGGATCGCTGGAGCCCAGCAGATCAACGTTGAAGTGGCCGTGAGCGTGCATGCCTCTGCACTCCAGCCTGGGCGAAGGAGTGAGACTCCAACTCAAAAAAAGAAAAAAGAAAAAAAAAGAAAAAAAAAACCCAGTTCTTATTTTCACTGATATTTTTCTATATTTTTTAGTTTCTATTTCATTTATTTCTGCTCTGATCTTTATTTCTTTCTTACTGATCACTTTGGACACTGTTCTTATTTTTTAGGTTTTTTATGGCATAATGTTAGATTGTTTATTTGAGATCTTTATTCATTTTTGATATAGGCATTTATTGCTATAATTTTTCTCTTATAATTGCTTTGTCTACATATCATAAGTTTTGGTATGTTGTGTCTTCATTTTCATTTAACTCAAGAAATTTTTAATTTCCCTTTTGATTTCTTCTTTGATCTATTGATTGTTTAAGAACATGTTATATTATTTCAACATATTTGCGCATTTTCTAAGATTTCTCCTCTTGTTGATTTCTAGTTTCATACCATTGAGATCAGAGAAGTTACTTGACATGTTTCAGTCCTCTTAAATTTGTTCAGACATGTTGTGGCCCAACATGAGATTTATCCTGGAGAATGTTTTTGTGCACTTGAGAAGAATGTGTATTCTGCTACTGTTGGGTGAAACATTCTGTATATGTCTGTTTGGTCCATTTGATCTAAAGTGTAGCTCAAGTCCAATGCTTCTTTATTAATTTTCTGTATGAATAATCTGTCCATTATTGAAAGTGGGATATTGAAGGCCCCTACTATTGTTGTACAGAAATCTATATTTCCTTTCAGATTATTTATTTATTTATTTATTTATTTATTTATTTATTTATTTGAGTCAGGGTCTCACTCTGTTGTCCAGGCTGGAGTGCAGTGGCACAATGATGGCTCACCACAGCCTCAGCCTCCTGGGTGCAGGTGATCCTTCCACCTTAGCCTCTCGAGTAACAGAACGACAGGCACAGGCCACCATGCTTGGCTTATTTTTTGAGTTTTTGTAGAGACAAGGTCTCGCTATGTTGCCTAGGCTGATTTCGAACTCCTGGGCTCAAGCAATCCTTCTAACTCAGCCACCTGAAGTGCTGGGATTGTAGGCATGAGTCACCACTCCCGGTCTCCTTTCAGGTCCTTTAATTTTTGCTGTATATATTTTATGTGTTCCAATGTTGAGTGCATATAGATTTACAATTATTATATCCTCTTGATGAACTGGCCTCTTTATTATTATATAATGACTATCTCGTTTTATATTTTTTAAATTTAAAATCTGGCCAGGCTTGGTAGCTCAGCCTGTAATCCCAGCACTTTGGGAGGCCAAGGTGAGTGGATTGCCTGAGCCCGCGGGTTCGAGACTAGCCCAGGCAACTTGGTGATACCTTGTCTCTACAATAAATAAAAAAATTAGCTGCCCAGTATTGGGAGACTGAGGCAGAAG
>CAUYQG010177109.1:0-11540 GCA_963574415.1 Tarsius wallacei
ATTCTGAATATCTATTTCTCAGTTGAATAGAAAGGACTATTTAATTCCAATTAAACCTATGCAAAATGGACAACTCAGAAAAGAATTTTCTATGAAACATTAGAATCTGTCAGCCTATGTGATTTTTCTCCATTTGTATGCAATGGAGTATATGCAAGTCAGACTGCAGACCCTGAAATTTTGTCAATATCATTGTACCACATTGATTAATAATGGTTTGCCTGTACCTCTTATCCAAATAGATGTCATCTTCAATCAACTGAATGGCTGGCATTAAAATTCTGGCACTACTTACCGATCAGCAAATGATACAAGGGATAAATTTTCTCCCCTAGATAGAAGATAGAAATTAAATGTGTTGCAATGGTTATTATTTAAAAATTCTAAGCATAAACCATGACTGTTGTTCTACATAAAAAGCACTGAAAAGGTACTGATTGTCCTAAACAAGAAGTAAAAACTCTAGAAATAAAACTTTGCTATACATATATTCCCTTCTTTGTCACTTTGTATTCAAATATAAAAGTGCGCGCAAAAACGTTTTGTCTTCTTGAATTTTAAGGCAAAATAATTGATGTAAAGTTTCCAATGTACTCTCATATAAGACACAGATTTAATTTCATTTTTGTTCATCATCACCAACATTATAATAGACTAGAATAAGCCAGAAGTAAAAATATAAAAGGAAAGTCCAGTGGGTACTGGTAGGGGACAAATTGAATTTTTTCAGATACTATAAAATAGAGCAGTAAAATTATTACTACAAATTTTCCAACTTCATTTCATTTGGAA
Source organism: Tarsius wallacei (assembly GCA_963574415.1). Lineage (NCBI taxonomy): Eukaryota > Metazoa > Chordata > Mammalia > Primates > Tarsiidae > Tarsius > Tarsius wallacei. The sequence continues at coordinate 793 of CAUYQG010177109.1, forward strand.
ATAATTTGCTTCATATGTACAGAGAACATCTGAAAAAGTTTCTGGCATAGGGAGCAGTGTATTACAGTGCTGGCTACATTTGCATCTCAACTGTGTAGCTATGAGCAAGTCAAGTAAGCTGTTTGAGCTTCATGCATAAAGTGGATAAATATTGTAAGAATTGGAGAGGATGCACATAAAGAACATAGCATAGTGGTTGGCCTGTAAGTGGCATCTGATTTGGGAAAGTTTTTGTTATGATTGTTTTTGTTTATTAATATGAAAAGGTGCTAAAACTTCAGTATGCTACTCTTCTGTTTATTTTTTAAAAAGTCCCTTCGAAACATTTTGGGTATGTGCTCTGTACAAGACAACATTGTAAGTGCTAGGAAAGATACAAAGACAAAGAATGACTTCTGTTACCAATCTGCTGTAAATGTGGGACAAGAGAAGACTTACTTTAAAAAAAAAATAAGTAAAGGTATTTGGTTGTCCCTTCTGTAACCGTTTGAATAAAAAGAGAAGTTCTGTGCATCCTGGATATATTGACATATATGGGACAAGCAGTGAAATTTTTCTGCACTTTTTTCCCCCCTAATGGAAAGTATGATACAATAGGAAATAGATATCTGGCCTTTGCCCCCAGGTCCTGACACAAAGCTCCTAAATTTCTTTTAATTTCCTGAGTGACTCTTGGTGGGCCTCAAAGAGCTTCAGAATGGGGACTAGTTATCAGAACGATTAACATATGATTAAATTGTGGGAACTTTTCTCGTCCCCATCCCACACACAACCTTCAAGGAAGGGAGAAGTCCTGAACATTAAGTCAATCACCAATGGTCAATGATTTAATCAATCATGTCTGTGTAATGAAACCTCTCTAAAACACCACCTTCAGGGAACCTCTGGGAGGTGAGCACATGGAGGTTCAGGAAGGGTGGAGTGCCCAGAGAAAGGATGGAAGCTCCATGCTCCTTGCCACATACACTCCCTATACATCTCTTCCATTTGGCTGTGGCTCAGTTGTATTCTTCTAACAGCAACAGCAAAAAGAGCAATAGAAATTAAAATGCTTTCCTGAGTCCTGAAAGTCATTCTAGCAAATTAGCAAACTTAAGGCAGAGGTCATGGGAACCACTGATTATAGGCACTTAGTAAGAAGTACAGGTGGAAACCTGGGACTTTGGACGAATGTCTGAGTGAGGGCAGTTTTGTGGGACTGAGCCTTTACACCTAGGGGTAGGGGCTGTGTTAACTTCCTGTAGTCAGTGTCAGGACACCCAGACATGTGTCAGAAGAGTAGGAGAATTGGCAGGTATGGGAGAAAATCTCCACACATTTGGTGTCAGAAGCGTTAAAGGAAAAGGAAGTGGAAAGAGTACTGGGGGCGGGGGAGAGGAGTGGGGGGTGGGGGGAGGGACAGGCTCAAGTTAGACAGGCGTCTCAGCTGATAGCTGGTTTCTAGCCCTCTAAAAGAAGAGAAATACTGGGAAGATAGGATTTCCAAAGTCATTTAATAAACATTAGAACAGAAATTACTCTAGTCACTTAAAAGGACTAGTCAGATTTTTAGGACTAGTCAAGCAAAGTTAACTTTAAAATAACTGCAAATGTCATAAGGACATATGAGGAACAGTAAAATAAATGGAATTACTTATCTGGAGAAGAAAGATTTGCCAAAGTCAAGGAATTTTAATGGTGTTTTGAAGTCCCAAAGGGTTAGAAGTAGGGAGAGATCCTATTCATGTGATATCCCAGACAATAGGGGACATCAAATCTGGAACAAGTTTAACAATTAACAACTAAGGTTTGGTCCAAGGAGATGTTAAATTCTTATCTCAGGTTCTAATACATTCTCACCTTATTTCTTATAATATTGCTTCTGATATGTATGTACATACATATGTATATAATTAATCATTAAACACTTTCTTGGTTTCTGTCTTATCCTGAAATTGTAATAAGTAACAATCCAAGGCAGCACCATTCACTGCCAAGGCTAGTCAGATTTTTTTTTAGTATTAGTCAAGCAAAGCTAACTTTACAAGAACTACAAAATTCACAAGGATGTAAGTCCTAATATAGACATACAGGAATAGTAAAATGGGATTATTTGTCTGGAGAAGAAATGTTTCCCTAATAACTGCCTTTAAAGTTCTATTTTAATTTAATGATTAAAATATCAGATTATTGGATTTTAATTGCTCTGGAGTCATTGAGTCTAAAGATAAAGATTAAAAACTTGAAAATTGTTCTTTCATAATCATGTGAGGAAAACTGCGCAAGACTTGAAGAATGTAGAGACTATTTCTGATATTTCCTAACCTATTTAATAATTTCACATTTATCTAATTAACACAAAAGACATACCAATATATTAAAATCCAACAGTTTACACTCCCATTAACTAGTTTATTATATATTCTAGTAAGTAGTAATAGCAAAATTAGGACTCATAGAGAGATAAAAGATTGTAGAGTTGTTTGTCAAGGAATTTTCAAACTAAAGAAGAAAAACAGAAATTGTGAATTCTCCTGGAAGCTCATTGTCTTTTTTAATTACTCCAATGCATGAGTTCTCAGGCTGTCTATATCATCTGTTGCTACACTGGAGTAAAGGTTGAGAAAAATATCACCCAAGCGTATGATGACTAAAAAGGACTTTATAATAAGGCACTGATTAACTTTTGTGACTGATCTCAACCAGAAAATACATAGGAAATCAATTTTAGCTTGTCCTTTCTATAATTAACTATATAACTTCCAGAAATTTCTTCCTTACCAAAATTACTCGAAGATCTGATTAACTGTGACTTATGAAGCTGAAAGAGTACCATGATGTAAAGCCAGTCATTATGACATCTGTGAGAAGGGAACTTTATGACTACAGGCTTTTGGTGATAATTGCTGCTATCCATGAAGTGATCCTGGGAGAACTTCATGGGATTCAGTATCAGAGAGTTATGCTTCCTTTCCTGTAATTTGGGAAAGTTGGAGGACCTACAGGCCATGGGTCACACATCCAATGCTCTTTGGGGTAGTCCAATTCCCTTAAGGGCATGACATTTTCTTCTTTTGCAGGAAGCTTCTTTGGGCAACTTCAGTTCATGGAAAAGTTTTTGTCTTCTGAATTCTCAAATTTTGCAACTCAAATGACAATTCAGGTGTCATTTTATAGTTTCTCATTTGTTGTTGCATTGAAATTAAAATTAGTATATTGTTAGTTATTTTTCCTATCTTGGTTGTATAACTATATGTATACATTCTGTACAGAAAAGTATATTTTTATTATAGTTATTTTCATTACTTCTGGCAGATAACCTACAACATAATGGGCACTCAATAACCATTTTTTAATTTGATGCCATCCATATACCAAACTGATTCTTTTCAGCAGCACAGAACTTCTAAATTGTACCCAAATTCAAGTTAATAAAATGTTTCCTTCTAATTACTTTTAAAATATTTATTTATAATGCAAAGCTTTTTTGTCCAAATTTACTTTTACTTTCTCAACACTGCACTACTAATATAAGGCATCAAGAAAATGCAAAATCAATGCTACCCAATGATAATTTCAAAGCCTATTTTATAATCCAGTCACAAATAAGTAAAAAATAAGATCTTCAAAGGGTAAGCATCATATTTACCTCTTGAGACTGCCTTAAATAAAGAAATGGGAAATTCTATATTTTATATACTGAATAAAAAAATAAACCTAGTGTTAATGTTTATTTTTTAAAATAATAAACTATTTTATTAACTTGTTATTAGTATATTAAATAGTAATAACTTTTGTACCCTCATTTAAAGAGCCAAACTATAATAATATGTTTTTAAAAATCCTGTTCATATGAGTGCTTTGGATAAATGTTTTTTATTGTGTACTTATTTTTGTCAAATAAAAACCTTAGTCATAGGTTTTATTATCAGGGCAAGATTTTTTTTACATGGAGTAAGGGCATCCCTGGGAAAAGTGACATGTAAAGTGAGTTCAGCAGTAGTGATTCATATTTTAAAAGTGATATAGTAGTAAGAAGGAAATCATTTTTTATTAGATTAATGTAAAGGCACAAGTTCACCACTGAAGAATGTGTTCTTATAATTCCCTTCACTCAAACAGATACGTGAAATGGTTTCTATTCATTCCTAGTCTCCCTACTTGCCTTTTTCTTTTTTCCTTCTTCCCTTCATAATTTCAGTTGTTCATCTGCAAACATCCACCTGCTATTTTAATTAAAATATTCCCTTGCCCAAAACTTTTATACAAAATATTTCCACTTCAAAGGCCAATAATCAATATAAGAATAGGAAAAGGTGACTATGTCACTAATCACTATCACAGTTAACACTACTTAAAAATATCACCATAATCATCATTCTTAGAAAAGCTGAGCATTAAAAAGGAAACCACTCCAAGCATAAATAATGAAATCCAACAATAAAAATATATTTAATTTATAAATAAAAGTAATATTTTTGGATCAATAATTAAGAACAAAGATCTACTATATAATGAAATAAATTTTGTATGGAAATAGTTTTTTTGCAAAGATTATACAATGGAAACAAAATTATACATTCAGTAAGAAAGAGTGCCTATCAAGTATTAAGTCAGCAGAGAGGATGTAAATTTTGACTATGACAATAGGGTAGCTTGTTGTTTCAACCAAGAATACAATAAAATTAGTTTCCTAATTGAAGACATTGTAGTATGAATTGGTTTTATCTCAAAATTTGATTTTATTTCATTGTTTCTATATTCAAGAGAATACACAAAATGCATTTTCTCACCCAGTTTTTAGTTAACTTCAAAAGATCCCCTAGTCAGAAATCTCTAACTTTCCTCAGGCTCAAAATAAAGGAAACAAAGAAAATGATTAGATCGCCTCATTTTTAACGCAGAAAATTTTGAGACTATTAAGTTTATACCCCATAGAGTTAACCACAGCTACAACAGAGAGGTGGGGCTGGGGGGAATCAAAATCATGAAAAAGGTAATTTCTGAGGTCAGGTTCTCACTCTTCACTGATTAAAACTCCTCAGAGTGTCATCAGAACCTGTAAAGTCAGAGGGCACTGATTTTCAATTCACAGCAATACCTCCTGAGCATTTTATTTGAAAAGTGCCTGATCCAGTCCTCATATTTATTTGCCTCAAACTCAATTCAGCCTTTTTTCCATCAGAAGGCCATGATTCCAGGACATCTTTCTCAAGAAAATATATTATCTTTTTATTGTGACAATAAAGAACTGGACAGTCTAGAAATATTTTAGGTTGAAGTAGATTAAAATTAGAAATGGTGGTTAAGTCTACAATATGTAATTTACCTTAGGCTCAATTTTCATGTCACCAGAACAATACAACACACTAAAGATGTCTTTCCGAATCACAAATATTAAAAATTACTAAGTGCATACTACTAATAAGGCATCTGTTGTTGTTTTTTTTTTTTAACTAACAGCATCATCAGCAATGGTTTGAAGCAGATGAAAAGGTCATCAGAGAGCCGGGCTCAGTGGCTCAGCCTGTAATCCTGGGCCTTGGGAGGCTGAGGTGAGTGGAATGCCTGAGCCCGTGGGTTCAAGACCTGCCTGGGCAATTTGGCGAGACCTCATCTCTACAATAAATAAAAAAATTAGCTGGGTGTGGTAGCGCATGCCTGTAGTTCCAGCTACTTGGAAGGCTGAGGCGGAAGGATCGCCGGAACCCAGCAGGTTGAGGCTGCGGTGGCCGGGAGTGGCCACTGCACTCCAGTCTGGGCGACAGAGTGAGACTCCAACTCAAAAAAAAAAAAGAAAAGGTCATCAGAAATCAAATGAACTATTAGTAAACCATTAAATAAACTAATGTGTAGATGATACAGCGAAATATATGTAGTAATATTCATTGGAGATTAATAATGAACGACAAATGATATTTTGTTGGATTTTAAAAATCCAAAATAGAAGCCTTAAGTGTCAATACCAGACATAGTACCCTTAACTAAAAATTGCAAATACAACACAAATATTTAGCACTAGAATTGCATATTAACCTACCTTCAGTATTTATGGTTTATGTAGATGAAAATTCACTACCCTATACTTCAACTTCTTCCTCTGTATAATGGGTAAAGCAATATATAACAAATAAGGTTTCTATGAGAATTAAGTGAGCTAATATATGTAAAGCAGCTACCTTGGCACCAAGGAAATACTCAAATAATTATGCATATTATTACCTCATTATTTTTAAAAAATGCCATTTACAGTGTATCCTATTATATTCTAAGTACATTGTATTACTTTTTATGCATTATCATTAATCCTCTAATAATCCTAAGAATTTTTATTATTGTTGCTTTACAGATGAGAAAACTGAAGCACAGATAGATTCAATCACTTACAGAACTAGTAAATAGAGAAATTAAAATTAAAATACATGACTCCAAGGCCCATGTAATTTCAATTTCACCAATGGTTCTCAAACTTCAGTATACATAAAAATCTAGAGTGATTGTTAAAATAGTATCTGTTTTCTGTCACAAGGGATTCTGACTAGAAATTTGAGGTAATGGCCTTGAATTTGTATTTGTAACAAGCTTATAAATGATACTTATGATCCTGGTCCAAAGACCACACTTTGAGTCACAACATACAGACCCCCATAAAATGCAGGATAAATTGGTAGCCTTTGCTTTCCTTTTGGGGGGAATGTTATGAAAAGCTATAAGTGGAAATACCTAAGGAAAGATAATGCATCTATATTTGATTTTATCATTTAAAGATCAAGGCAAAAAGTTGTCTTTAGTATATGATTGGGCAAATTGCATTCTCAAATTGATCTTGGTTTCCTAAACTCTCTCTAATAAGCTGAATAGTAGAATTTTTAGAAAAATATTTACCCAAAAAAGTTATAAACCATATATTTTAAATTAAATAACTGATAAAATATGCAAATGAACACAATACTCATGACAAAGCTTTGTCTCCACTGTTATATATATATAACACACTTAATACCCATGATGATTTCAGATGGGTCTTGGCAAGGATTCTCACTACTTATTGATTCATTTCTGTGAAGTAGTTTTACATAGATGTAGATGTTTCTTTATCCTAGTCTTAAATACTTCATGAAAAAGATTGAGCAAATCTGAATAACTCATTGAAGAAAGAGCAATAGAGAGGACTGGTAGAAAAGAAAGCATACAACTGATTAACTAAATAAATAATTTTTTCTGCAAAATCAGAGACAAGTGACCAGTCTACCTGAAACTTTTCTGTGATGGTAAATTCAAAAGGCTGTCTCTTTTGTTTTTCAACAGTTCCATTTGTTAAAGCTTTTTCTCTTCTACCATAGACATCCTTAATATGGGGTTCATGGACTGATTCCATGTAGTTCATATATGAGCCTGAAATGTGCGTGTGGTTGAAGTGTACCTATTCCATCATCTCAGCAACTCAAAACAGTTTAAATGCCATTGATTTACCTCAGGAAGAGTGTCTCCTGCAAATGATCATTTCTTCTAGTTGTGCCGCTGAGGAAATCGTATAATCGAAAAGTTTGATACCTTTTTTAACACGAGCCTTTCCACTGATTTAATGGCAGCAATTCTGTCCTCCCTCAACTGCTGTCTTCTCTTTTAAGACCAAACATTTCTGGTTGTCCCACTCTTCTGATTTGTTGTGTTCTCTGAATACTTGTACTTTTTTGCTAGATATATATTTTTGAAGCATATAAGTAACCACAGCATTTGTAGAAAACTAAATTTTACATACCTAAGTTTACATATTAATTTTCTAATTATAATTCCTACCAATTATGCATCATTATTTAATTTTTTGTTCTGCCAATTATTTATAATAAAAAAATAAGTACAGCATTTTACAAGGTAAAATTTTGTATATTCTCTCACATTAAAATGCTTCATTTCACCTTATGCTTAATCTCATTCTGGAAAAGATCCTCAAACAATTTCACAAATATTTTATATTTTTAATTTGCTCTGTGTTGATGTATTAAATTCTTTTTATAATATAATATAATGTAATCACACAAAATAGATTAGTATATATTAAAAATAAAAAAGAAATTTTCATGATTACTATAGTTAGCCATTCTAATTTTCTTAACTGACAATTATTTAAATATCTTTTCTCCTAACTTGAAGGAATGTTCTCGTCAAACTTCAGCAGCAATTTTTAAGCTGTCTTTTCTTAAACTGTGCATTGTGCTATGATGTTAAGAACAGTGACATTCATGAAGGAAATAAAAATATGAGTGCCCAGAGAAGATATATATTGAAAGAACTGACAACATATAAAAGACAAAAGGACTCAGAGAACAGAGTATAGAAAATAGTCAAGTGGGATACAAATTGCACTGTTTTCAGGTATAGTGATTATAACACATTGCTCTTTGGGGTATAATATTTTTAATATTATTTAAAGGCCCTAAAAAGTTGTTCTGCCATTTAAAAAGGAAAACAACTTTGGTTTCCCTGATGCCTGAATTGTTATGCTAAAGCTTTAACTCTCTAGCAAAACTGCAATAAAAATATGTTTAGGTTAACAGTGAGTCATGATTACCCATTAATAGCTCACTCAGTTAAGCCTCAAATGAATCCAAAATATGACTGAATTTTGATGAGAGGAAAACAAAAGAGCACAAAAATAAATGCTTGATGATGGGTCGAGCTGAGAATTTTGCCCAGCATATAGCAAGCACCCTTAATCTTTGTAGGATCTATAATGCTACTACTACTAATTTTACTAAATACCACAAAATATTTACAGAGAACTTGCAATATGCCAGGCACTGTAGGCTTAGTATTTTAAGTGCGTTACTCATTTATTCTTCATAATCACTATAAGACAGGTCAAGTGTCTTATGGTGATTATGCCAAACTCGAGCCTGGGGGCCAAATCTGACATGTCACCTGTTTCTGTAAATAAAGTGTTATTGAAGTGCAGCCATACTTATGCCTTTTTATATGACTACTTTCACCTAACAATGGCAGAACTGATTAGTTGTAGCAGACTATATATCTTGTAAAGTCTAAAGTATTTGTTTAGCTGGCTCTTTACAGAAAAAGTGTGTCAACTCCTGAGATAGATGCTGTTGATTTTAATTTTTTTCTGTTGAGAAAATGGAGGTACACAGTCTACTATACTAGGGGATATTCTATAATTATCCTTCAATTGTAATGAAAGTCTTATGGGATTAAATTATAAGTATATAATGACATTATATGAAATGTATAGGTCTTCCTTCTATGAATCACATCTTACAGCAAACAGTTAAGTTGCAATATGTCAATTTTAGAAAACTTAAAGTAAATGAATGTTTGAAAATTGCATTTTAAAATGTATTATTAGAAACTGATAAACAAATAAAGGTATAAGGCATTTTTATCTTAATTATATGTAGGAAACAACAAAAATAAAAGTATTTAAATAGTACTAAAAGAGACATTATTGAGTGAGGAAAAACCATTTGTTTATAAAGTAAGTGATTCTAAAGCAATATAGAATTTAGAGGAAGAATTGCATTAGATTTTACAGAAAAAAAGAAAGAGAAGCTATACTAAATCCTACCTATAAAAGAGCATATATTAAAACATAGATAAAATGACAAAAAATTATAAATTATGAAAGCATGGAGCTATTAAAATTGAACCAATATATTAACTATGTACATAAGTAGACCCTGAGTTAAATAAGCAAAAGATATAATATGAAATTAAGTTTTTAAATATGATTTTTGACATCATAAATTTAATCCATTTAAATCAAATGTATCTAAATAATAATACCATATTGAAATTCAGTAAAGAGACCTGTATGCAGAACCAGGTAAACAAATAAAATAATAATCCTGAAAGTCAAAATATAGGCTTACTCTCATGAAATTTTAACTCAATAACTCAAAGTTCATTATGTCTAATAGAGTAAAAAGTAATTAGTTATATGCAGTAGATACACTGATAGAAATCCCTGGGTGACACAAACAAAATCACTTAAGCGAACTTTAACAAAACAACTTGGTTATTGAAAGAGAAGTGTAGGTAATAAATACTAAATCAAATAAACTAATATAATTATGTGATAATTATATGAAGAAATAATCTTGAACTGTAAACTTAAAGTCCATTTCTTTGCCACTCTAGTCTTTGTGAGTAAAATGATTTTAAGCAGCCACAAGTACGTATAAATGCCTAGGACAGGCAATCAAAAATATTACAATTTTGGGTAGAATCATGAAAAATTCAAAACATAAAAGAATTAAGCAACTTTGCTTACAAGAGAGTAAAATGAGAAATGTATTTAAGCAATATCATCAACTACAAAAATATAAACCAAAAAGTAAACTCCAGAAATAAAATGAAAACTTAATTTAATTTAATCATTATTATGCCATCACTTTTGTGTTTGGCAGAGTCTCAAAGGCAGCTAGAGGAGTGTGAAAGCTTTGTAGTGAAAAAAGGAATGACTTGGTATGCCCTGACTGGAGGATGTTGGCATGAGGAAGCTGTAGGCAGCCAACTAGAAGTGAAGTGGCTTATGTGATTGAGTAGGAAAGCATGATTCTCCAGTTAATCCTAAATTGAAAGTGTGGACACAAATTAGGAAAGCTGTCAGTTATAAATCAAGTTCCGGCCACTTTGAACTGAATGCTATAGGAGTTGTTTGACTTGCTGGACTGGCTGCTGCTGATTGTGGATCAGAGTTCTATTTTTATATGTAATCTGGCCATTGTTCACTTGTATATTCAGACTCTCAAAGT
>CAUYQG010177112.1:0-42122 GCA_963574415.1 Tarsius wallacei
GCCTGTAGTTCCGGCTACTCGGAAGGCTGAGGCGGAAGGATCGCCGGAGCCCAGCAGGTCGAGGCTGCGGTGGCCGGGAGCGGCCACTGCACTCCAGTCTGGGCGATGGAGTGAGACGCCAACTCAAAAAAAAAAAAAAAAGAATGCTATACAAACTTTATGCCAATAAACTTGAAAAAAGAATGAAATTAGCATATTCCTTAAAATATAGAACTTCCCAAATCTAATTGAAATAAAAACAACTAACAGTACCCATTGGCTTCACTGGTGAGTTCTGCCAATCACTTAAGGATCTATAATTTCTTTTCTTTCTTTCTTTCTTTTCCTTTAGGGATAAAGTCTTGATCTGTCACCCAGTCTAGAGTACAGTGGTATGATCACAGTTCACTGCAGCCTCGAACTCCTGAGCAAGAAAATAAAATTGCATAAATGCAAACATTCTAAAAAAAATTATCAAACAAAATTCAAGATGGCATATTATACTAAGTTGGATTTACACAAGAAATGCAAAGTTGATTTGACATCAGAAAAACCAAGTAATTGAAATTCTCTTGTTATAGATTAAAAGAGAAAAATTAAATTATTTCAAAAGTCATAGCTTAAATCCAGCATCCATTTAAGATGTGAGAGCCAAAAACAAAAAATAGTCAAGATATTCTTTAAAAATAAGAAAAATATGGTAGGATATGTCCCACAAGACATCAGAACTTATTATACAACCATAATACTTAAGATAGAATGGTTTTGTTGTAGGCCTAGGCAGTCGGAACAGTAGAACAGAATAAAAAGCAAAGAAAAACACCTACTTATATTGGACATGACATATGACAGAGGTGGCAAAGCATTACTGGGGACTATATAATAAATGAAGTTGAGACAATTGATTGTTCATATGGACAAAATGAAATTTGATCTCTCACAACACACACAAAAATCAGTTCACAGTGGGTTAAAACTAAATGCAGGAGGCAACGTTTTAAACCTTTTAGAAAGTAATATAAGATAATATTATTATAACCTCAAAGTAGAAAGAATTTCTTAAACAAGACATAAGAAAGCATAAAACATAAAAGAAAAGGTTTACAACTCTGATTTATTTAAAATTAAGAACTTCAGTTTGAAGAAGCCGTAAATGGGAGGGGGGAACACAAATTGGGAGGTGATATTAACAAACTGTATAACCAAGGACCATATATATATATATATATATATATATATATATATATATATATATTCAACATCCACAAAGGGAAAGAAAACATCTAACATCAATTTTTTAAATAGGTAAAAGACTCGAACAAGCTCTTAACAAAAGAGGAAATCTAATAAACATATGAAAAGATGAACCATATGAAAAGATGTTTCACTTCATTAGAAATCAGAGAAGTTCAAACTATAACCTCTAAGATTTTGCCACTGGACTGACAAAATTAAGAAATGACAAACCAAGTTCATGGAGAATGCAGAGAAACAGTAATTCTCATCCACCACTGGTGAGACTATCCACTAGCACAACCACATTGACAATTATTTCTAAAAGAATTATCAAACAAAATCCAAGATGGCATATTATAACTAAGTTGGATTTATGCAAGGAATGCAAAGTTGATTTGACATCAGAAAAATCAGTTAATTGAATATCTCATGTTATAAATTAAAAGAGAAAAGTTAAATTATTATTTCAAAAGTTGTACAACTTTTGCACAACTATGCCAGGAGGTTTATCATTTCCTACAAAGTTGAATATGTGTGTACTCTCAGTTCCAGCATTTCTTTCTTTCTTTTCTTTTCTTTTTTTTTTTTTAAGCTAGGGTCTCACTCTGTTACCCAGGCTGGAGTGCAGGGGCACAATCACGGCTCACCTCAGCCTCGACCTCCTGAGTTCAGGCAGCCTAGCATTTCTTCTTCTTTGTACATATTCTAGAGAAACTCCTACATGTGTGCATCAGGAGACATCTACAAGAAAGTTTCTGGAAGCATTTTTCATAACAAAAAATAAACAATCCTGAAGTGGCCCCACAGTAAAATGGATAAATGAATAATGACAGTGGAATGCCATAGAGTAATTAAAAGGAACTCAGCAGCATGCATCAACATGGTAAACTTTTATAAACATGATGTTGAGCCAAAACCACAAGATACAGAAGAGTTCACATGGCATAACCCCATTACTATAAAATTCAAATGTGTCCAGAACTGATTAAACCACTAATGATCCAAAGTGGTAAGCTAGGGAGAGTGACAGTGGTGACCCATTGGGATGGGGAGAAGGAAATAAAAGGGATGGGATCTGGCAAGAGCATACTGGGATATTGTAGGAGGAAAATGGTAATGTCACATTCTTGAGCTGGAGGGTGGGGTGATACATGTTTCTGTACTATTTTTTGTTTGTTTGTTGATTGTTTGTTTTCTTTTTTTGAATTGGAGTCTTACTCTGTCGCCCAGGCTGGAGTGCAGTGGCATGATCATGGCTACCACAGCCTCAACCTGCTGGACCCAGGAGATTCTTCCACCTCAGCCTTCCAAGTTGCTGGGACTGCAGGCACATACCACCACACCCTGCTAATTTTGGTTTTTCCATTTATTGTAGAGATGAGGTCTCACCATGTTGTCCAGGCTGGTCTCGAACTCCTAAGCTCAGGCAAAGCCCTCGCTTTGGCCTCCCAAATGTTCTATTGTTAATGGTGACTGTTGTATACCCTTCACATACATTACGAATATTGTGTTTCATATTCAGTATTTAGTAACAATTCTTTTTCTTTTTTCAAAAAGAGGATGAATACACTAATTCTTATTTAGAAGGAAAAAAGGGGAAAGAGGGAAAAGGGAGAGGAGGAAGAAGGAGAGAAGAGTGTGTAAGTAAGATTCTAGATACGTGTTGGCATCCAGCAAAAAAGAGATTAATGGGAGCAATAGCAGTTGGGGAGGGTTACCTGGAAGAGGTAGATCCTGAGCTGGGTCTTACGTATTGACTGGATGTGAGGTAGTGAAGAGATGGAGAGGAAAGAAAAGGAGGTCTACTGACAGAAAGAAGATGAACAAAGATAATATGGAGGGATAAGCATGGGAGGATCCAAACGATCCAGTGGTCTCGTCCCCAGGTCTGGCTCAGGAGACAATGGGAAGCCTGTGGCTGCTGGGGAGGACCTGTGGGGAAGGACTGTGATGTGTATAAATGGCACATCAGGAAGGACCTTGAAAGCCAGAACACTCAGTGAGGCTGTGTGGGAAGAACCCCAGTTTGTGGTGACCAGTGTCCCCTCTGAGGCGTGAAATGGAGACCCTGACCTCATGGGCTTGCTGGAGCCCCCTGAGTGCCTTAGCTGTCTTGGGAACCCAGTTTTCACACTCCTGCTCTATCAGAGATGCCCTGCGGTGAATAGAGAAATCCCTACTCTTCATCATCTGGAGCTTAATTATGAGGAATCTGGAATTCCCTGGGAATAAGAGGATTGTGGGTTTCCTTCCCACCACCTTCTCCTCGGCTGTGATTCTGCACCTAGCCTGGGATTTCCCTGGAGCTCTCTTCCCAGTGGAATGAGGTGAGAAACTCTGAAAACCATATGCTCAGAGGCCCCACTAGAGTGTACAGTGACTTGGGGATGTGGCTATGCCCCAAGAGGAATCTGTGGAGAATCCCTGCAGCTTAGGGCCTGTGAGATAGAGTCACTCATAATGGGTCCTGCTCAAGACAGGCTCCAATGTCACAAGTCAACCAGGGATGGGTTCTGTGTAAAATCCCACTTATTACATCTTTAGGAACAAGGGGAGCTCTCAGAGGTAGATTATGATACATAATATAAATAAAGATAAATATTGCTATTTTGTCTGCATGGAAGCCTCAAGTGCAAGGTTTTTGTATAATTAGGTCTTTTATTTTTTTGTCATTCAGAGCTTAGCTGAACATTTACCTCATCAGAAATGTCTGACAGACTGTTTGGGGGACCCACCAGGAATCTTTTTTTTTTTTTTGAGTTGGAGTCTTACTCTATCACCCAGGCTGGAGTGCAGTGGCAGGCTCCCAGCCACCACAGTTTCGACATGCTAGGTTCAGGCGATCGTTCCGCCTTCCAAGTAGCTGGAACTACAGGCACATGCCACCACACCCAGCCAAGTTTTTGATTAATTGTAGAAATGAGGTCTCACCAAGTTGCCCAGGCTGGTCTTGAACCTGTGGGCTCAGGCAATACTCTCACCTCAGTCTCCCAAAGTGCTGGGATTACAGGCTTGAGCCACCTCGCTCAGCCAGGAATGTATTTTTACGGAAAACTAAGGTATCTCCTGAACTAAAAGGAAGTAAGAGAAATAAATTTGATTCTAGTTACAAGACCTAGATCATGGCAGAACAGCCATCTTAGACGTAGCATCACATTTGTCAGCTTCCAGTATCCTTGAACTCACGGAGAATTGGATGTGGCTATGGTAAAGCCTGACATAAGTATTCAGTATAAAGTCTGTCAAACATTAAGCACAGACAGCCCTTCCTTTGTACTGTGTGTAAAATATAACATGGAAAGGGGAGGGGAAGGTGAGCAGCATTTTGGCGCAGGGAGCAGAGTCACCTTGGCAGAGCTCCTTGGGGCCCTGAAGACTCTAGCCACATCAGGGTTCTGGTGCCTGCCAGGAGACAGAGTCAACCCCAGAGGTAATGGTGCCCAGGGCTATGCAAGCAAGAGGCCTCAGGAGAAAATAGCATCAAAAAGAACTAGAGCAGAGAATGAGGAACATGTAGAAGCTGTGCAGACTTAAGAGCTTGTTCCCTGGGAACTCCTAGAAATAACTGGGGAAACTTTAGAAGGGGAGAATTGTGGGATGCACATGTGCTTCTCATACAGCGGCAAGAGCCTGGCAAGCTGTGCCTACTTTGACCTATTTTACTCCCAGCCTGAAAATACATGTGTATGGGTTTGAGATGTGAGAGTGAAGGAGAGAGGTATATGCAAAAAATTTAATAGTTCCTGATAATGCTAGGAAAAAGACAAGTGCTGGACATGGGGGCTCATGCCTGTCATCCCAGCACTTTGGGAGGCAGAAGCGAGAGGACTGCCTGAGCCAACGGGTTCAAGACCAGCCTGGGCAACATAGTGAGACCTTGTCTCCACAATAAATCAAAAAATTAGTCAGGTGGGGTGGCACACACCTGTAGTTCCAGCTACTTGAAAGGCTGAAGTGGAAGAATCTCCTGAACCCAGCAGGTCAAGGCTGCGGTGGCTATGAGCGTGCCAGTGTACTCCAGCCTGGGCTACAGAGTGAGACTCCCACTCAAAAAGCAAACAAACAAACAAAAAGACAAGTTAGAAACTATTTTAAATATCAGTGTGGGTTCTTTTTTTTTTAATGAGAAACTCTCCACACTAGAGAATTTCACCCAGAAATGCTGAGATGCAGCAACACATCTATTTCATGATTTCCTTCACAAATAAGCCACTTTGGATATCCCATTCTGAGAGATCTGATTAATGAGATTCTTTGACCGATAAGGCCACTTGTAAACTACAGAAATCCTTGGAGGGATTCATCAATGCCCCAGGCCTTCTGGAGACATTTAACTAGCCATCTGGAGGATTCTCATGTCTCTAGACGATTATTTCACAGCAAGGAAGAAAAAATTGCCTGAGGTTTTCCAACCACAGTCAATAAGCTTATTGGAGTTAATAAACATGTCAGATGGACCACGCAGCTGCTACAGGTCTGTTAAGAACAAAACCTTACTCTTCAAGGATTGCTCTTTTCCTAAATCAGATAGCATGTAGATGTAATCAAAAATCATATATTCCAGAGACCAGAGTTTTATTCCAGCCCTTTTTTTTTCAGAATCTGACCTCTGCAACTGACTTGCTCGATTTTTATTGGTAATGATGGACTTGTAAAAGAGAAATCAACAAAATTGCTGTCTAGAGATACATTATATTTTAAAATGTATACACAGGCTAGGCATGGTGGTTCACGCCTATAATCCCAGCACTTTGAGAGGCTAAGGTGAGAGGATTGCCTGAGCCCACAGGTTCGAGACCCGCCTGGAAAAATTGGCAAGACCTCATCTCTACAATAAATAAAAAAAAAAATTAAAAATTAGCCGAACGTGGTAGCATGTGCCTGTAGTTCCAACTATTTGGAAGGCTAAGGCAGAAGGATTGCCTGAGCCCAGCAGGTTGCGACTTTGGTGGCCGTGAGCATATCACTGCACTCCAGGCTGGGCAACAGAATGAGACTCCAGCTCAAAAAAAAAAAAAAGAATAAAATGTATACATATTGCAGTGTGTTCATAGAACTATTTAAATCTCTTAACTAAATATTTACACCTATTTCACAAGGATGGTCTCAAAATAGATTTCAAATTGCTTCACCGAAAATGCCATTATACTTCAAAAAGATTGGTTGTGTTGTTTTATTTATACATGATACTCGTAACCTGATTTTGAATCTTAGCTGCTTCACTTAATGGCTGTGTCACTGGTAGAAAAGTTACTTAACTCTTCTAAGTCTTTGTTTCCGCACCTATAAAATGGGCAAGAAAACCTGCCCGTATAGTTTCTCTGCATCTTTAAAGAAAAGAATGATAAATAAATACTCGTGTAGGACTAAAAGATACTAAATGTATAGTGCTTAGAGAAGTTCTTGGCACATAGTACACACCAAATAAATATTCTATTTTGTTTTTTAAGATAAGTCTTTCTTCTCTTGTCCAGATGAGTGTGGAAAATTCTAGATATTGCCTATACAGAAATTAGCCAGATCTGGAAAACACAACAGAGCAGGAAACAACCCTGCCTTGAGTTTATCTTGAAGCCAATTGCCTCACTCTGAGACAAACACTGTTGGTGCTCTTTCCAAACCCTCTCAGTCCTCTTTGACATTGTGTATGTCCCTCTGTAGCTCCTGTGTGCCACACTGTTACTCATCTTCACAGGCTGCCTTCAAATCACTGGAACAGCATAAACTGAACTAACAAAGAGTGCCTGAAAGTTTATCTCCCTAGCTCCAACTCTCTCACCACCACCCCACACCTATCACCTGTCCCTTACACTGTGACTGACCATTTTAAGAGGATGAAAGTCCAGAACTCTTGCTTTAGGTCAGGTCAATTCTGAGGCATAATTTATATTTCAGAGCTCCCCTGTGGAATCAAGTTACACTCAGTGGGATGTTGCTTGAAATCACACCTCTTCCTGACTTCCTACCAATTACTCTGAAAGCATTTCTGTAATAAATCACTGTGCACAAATCCTTGCCTCAGGACATGCTTCTGGGAAACTTAACCCAAGACCCTACCCAGACACAGAATTACTCAAAGGAAAGTTTCAATATTACATCAACTTCTAGCTATCCTGCAGGCCCATAAAGTCAGTCTCACAGCTCCTAATACCTCCCAATGAGGCAGAAATCATTTTAAGAGCCAATCTCACATATACGTTAGAGTACACACTAATAACCTCATTTTAACTTAATACCTCTTTAAAAACTCTGTCTCCAAATACAATCCAGATTTGAGGTACCAAAGGTTAAGATTTCAACATATGAACTGGGGGGCACAGCTAACATATAACATGAATTATTTATAATCCCGGAAGTGCCAATTCTAGCCAATCACCACCCCCTTTATTCCGCACATTGTTTGTTCTAAAGAGCATCTGGCTTACATTTATTGGTTATTTGTTTCCTTTTACTTCCATTTGCCTCTTTTCTTTTAAAGTGGATAGACCTACAGGTCTTCAAATGAACTGAAGATGAGTTAAAACCAGAGTCAAATCAAGAATGTCTGACCATCGGATGTCTCAAGGAGCCTTTAAGGGAGCGTACAGAGGCATGAGCCGAAGAAGTTTGTGGCTGGGGTCAGGACTATTGTGATCATCAATTTATTTACCCTTTGGTATGATTCAGTGTATCTGTTAGCAATATATATAATTGTATCATAGATTTGTTTTGTTCTTATATAATCTAATTTCTGGAAACTGAAGAATATAGTTACAGCTGGGTGTGGTGGCTCACACCTGTAATTCCACATTTTGGGGAGGCCCAGGAAGGAGGATTGCTTTAGCACAGAAATTTGGGACCAGTTTAGGCAACATAGTGATAACTTATCTCTAGAATAAAATAATTAGCCGGGCATGGTGGCGTGCACCTGCAGTCCCAGCAGCTACTCTGGAGGCTGAGGCAGAAAGGTTGCCTGAGCCTAGGAGGTTGAAGCTGCAGTGAGCCATGATCAGTGGGCAACAGAGTGAGTCTCTGACTCAAAAAAAAAAAAAAAAAAGAATATAGTTACAGAAAACCATAACTCTTACAAGAATCGATCAATTATGATGAATGAAGACCGGAGCAGAGACTGAATTGGTTTATTTTCCCTCCCCCAAGCTGCATTGATGTATGAGGGACTCAAAAAATTGAATTATCTTTTGAAGGGCAGGCCCCTTGTAATACAGGCTTCCCCTGATAATTGAGTGTTCTAGGAACCCATTACCATCAGTATACTAGCTAGTGTTGTTGTGAAAGGCTGCGTTCAACTTCAGTTAATTTTTTTTTCATGATGGGTGTTTTACAAGTGTACCTGCCCACATTGCACTAAGTGTTCAGCAGGTTTTGGCCAAAAATGATGCCCGTGCCCCACCCTCCCTATTCACCCAGTCTCACCCTCTCAACTTTTTTGTTTCCCCAATGAAGAAAGTCCTCGAAGTGAAACATTTCACTGAAGTAAAACAAAAGACGGCAGAAGCACTAAAAGGCATCAAAATAGATGAGTTCAAAAACTGTTTTGAGCAGTGGAAAAAGTGTCTCGATAGGTGTATTACATCAAACAGAGAGTACTTTGAAGGTGAATGAAGTTGAAACATGTAGGCATAAATACACAATTTTTTATAAATAAATTTCAGGTTTTTGTGGATCCCCTCAGATCATTGACAAATACAAATTGTGTCTATTTAAAGGGTACAACATGATGACTTGATATACATATACATTGTGAAATGATGAGCACCATCAAGTTAATTAACACATGTATCACCTCACATAGTTATCATTTTTTGTATATGTGATAAGAACACAAGATCTACTTTCTTAGTACATTTCAAGTACATCTATACAGTGTTATTAACTATAGTCACCATGCTATACACTAGATCCCCAGAATTTATTCATTGGATGGCTGAAAAAGCCAGATACAGAAAGACAAATACTATGTGATCTCACTTATATGCTGAATCAAAAAAATAGATGAAGCTGGGTCTGTGGCTCACACCTGTTATCCCAGCACTTTGGGAGGCCAAGGCAGGAGGACCACTTGAGGCCAGGAGTTCAAGACCAGCAATTTTTTTCTCCACAAAAAAAATGAAAAAAATTAACCTGGTGTGTGGCATGCACCATGTAGTCCCAGCTATTTGAGAGGCTGAGGTGAAAGGATCACTTGAGTCCAGCAGGGCGAGGCTGCAGTGAGCTGTGATCATGCCACTGCACTCCAGTCTGGGCAACAGAGTGAGACTCCAACTCAAAAATAAAAAATAAAAAAAGAAATGGACTTTTTCAATAATTTCTGCCTCCGTGGAAGGTATAAGGCCCTGGTAGACTGACTTTACATGCCTGCAAGACAGCTGGAAGTTGAAGCAATACTGAAACTTTCTTTGAGTAATTCCACTTGTGGTACAATTTTTTTCTCTTATACAAGGAATTTGTTGTGATACTTTGATTCTTCACACAGAAAACCTATTTAAACTAAGCAATTTCTCCCCATGGTGATTTAGCAGTCTAGCCATGAGAAAAAAAACTTTCATGAAACTAGGCAACCTGAGCTCAAAATTCTTTTAACACTTCAGTCAATTCTCCATTCCTTTCACTTACAATTAAATTTTTTTTTTCACTTTCAACAGGAGCAAGACTCTAGATTAGGAGTTGATAAAATTGTTAGTCATTTTCTTCTGCTTGACTCTATGAGCTCTGACAAATACCTCAGAAATAATATTAAGTACTAGTTACTACATCAAACTAAATTTTGTTTTTCTATCTCTCAGCTCTCAAATATTCATAATTATTGAGTAAACAGGTATAAATATCTCAAGTACATTAGTTAGAAGCAGTGTTTTTAAAAAATAAGTAAAGACCAGGAGCAATGGCTTATGCCTGTAACCCCAGTACTTTGGGAGGCTGAGGCAAGAGGATCCCTTGAGGCCAGAATTTTGAGGTTACAGTGAGCTATGATTGCACTACTGCTCTCTAGCCTGAGCAGCAGAGCAAAACCATATCTCTGAAAAAGAAAAGAAAGAAATTAAGCCAAAATATATTAAGCAGTCAATGCCTTTTTTCTCCTAAAGAATCAAACTACTAGGCCAGGTACAATGGCTCACACCTGTAATCACAGCACTTTAGGAGGCTGAGACAGGAGAATCTCTTGAAGCCAGAAGTTCAAGACCAGCCTGTACAACATAGCAAGATCTCATCTCTACCAAAAAATGTAAAAAGTATCCAAAGTACTCTAGGTCTATGATTTCGCTTACTTCCTATCCAAATTATTATCACATTTCATTTAACTGAAAACTAAAGAAATACATACCTGAGGTTGCTGATATTTTGTTGTTGCTGTTGATAAACTGTGCTAATCTTTGTAACTCAAGCTTTGAGCAATAGAACAAGGAAACAAAACTAGATTAGCCCTGTCTCAAATATTCCAGGGGCTTCTTTCATATTTTCACAATATTGACAGAATAAATTTCTCTACTGACCTTAATTTTACACAAAATGATCTTTTCTTTTTTTTAATTTCAAAAGACTTTCACTATCCCTTTACAGTGACAATTATTCCTAGATATCCATGTGTCTGACTCCATCGTCATCAAAATACTGCTGCTGGGATAGTCCAGTTTGGACCATCAGTTATTTAGTTAGTAGTTTTAAGAATTTTTCTTAGTTCACTGACAATTACTGAGGTAAAACAGTGCTATCTCTTATGTACCCGGAAGGTTTTTGTTTTATTACAGGGTAAAATGTCTTAAGTCACAGTGGATTATAATAAATAGCAGACAGATGAAAGAAAACTACCCCCTGCTACGAACAACTAAGAGAGAAGTTAACCATTACAAGATAACAATTTTGCAGGAAATTATGTCACTGATAAAAGTTATTGGTTAACTGAAATCTAGTTTCTGGAATTAACGGAAAGGGCAGCTTTAATGAACTATGATGGTCTGATGTTATTCAAAGTTTGAAAATTCTAATTTAAAAAACTTATATCAGTCAATAAAACTGCAACTGGCAGAAAAGGTAGTATTATTAAGACTAGATACTAATATTTTCTACTCATATATATTGAGTCCTACCTTAGTTATAAACTATAGAAGATTCAGTGATTGCACAATATAGCATTTTTCAACCTCTCCATTTTATAACTTTTTTGTTGTTGTTGTTGTTTCCCAGTGACATTTTCAGAGATTGCAGAAAACCACACTGGGTATAGATTTGGAAAGCACATTTTAAAGCATCTATGTGAATAAATAAAAAAAGTTTCAAGAACATTTAAGTTAAAAATACAGCAAAATCTCACCCAGTAAGAATTCAGTCCTGGTGCAGAGACTTATGCTTGTAATCCCTGCACTTTGGGAGGCAGAAGTGAGAGGATTGCCTGAGTCCAGGGCTTCAAGACCAGCCTGGGCAACTTAGCAAGACCTTATCTCTACAATAATTCAAAAAATTTAGCTGGGCATGGTGGTGCACACCTGTTCTTCCAGTTACTTGGAAGGCTGGAGTGGAAGGATTACTTGAGCCCAACAGGTCGAGGCTGCAGTGGCTGTGAGTGTGCCATTGCACTCCAGGCTGAGCAACAGAGTGAGACTCTAACAAAACAAACAAAAAATAAAAAACCAAAAAAAGCAATTTTTTTTTTTTTTTTTTTTTTGAGTTGGCGTCTCACTCCGTCGCCCCAGGCTGGAGTGCAGTGGCCGCTTCCTGCCACCGCAGCCTCGACTTGCTGGGCTCCGGCGATCCTTCCACCTCAGCCTTCCAAGTAGCTGGAACTACAGGTGCACGCTACCACGCCCGGCTGATTTTTTGATTTATTGTAGAGATGAGGTTTCGCCTGCCCAGGCGGGTCTCGAACCTGCGGGCTCAGGCAATCCACTCACCTCAGCCTCCCAAGGTGCGGGATTACAGACTGAGCCACCGAGCCCGGCTAAAAAAAAAAAAGCAAATTTTAGCACAACTTTGAACCCTAACTAACTATAAATTTTCTTCCTAGCCACTACACAACCAGGGATCTAACTGTAATTTTTAACTATTTTTAACTCATTTTTAATCTGGGAGCAACAAACAGTAAAGTAAATTAATATCAAGAATTTATTCCAACCAAAAGGAAAGGAAGAGGAAAAGATGAAACAAATCACATTTTATTTATTCCGAGATACACTTTTGCCCTCACATCTTTAAATCTTTGAAGTCAAGATATGCCTTACAGTCAGTGAAGTTTTAGAATTAATTGTCCCGGTGGTGCTCATAGCAGAGTTGTATCACATGAGCAAGTGAGAATTTTGTCATACTACCCACACTGTCACCACTTTAGCTGAGATATGTGTATAGTTAGTACCTCATGTGTTAAGTTTAATTGACTTTTATAATGAATTGTGTTAAGATTATACAGATTTAGCATTGAAACAAAGAAGTTTTAGGAATGCCTTAACCAATATTTTACTTACATTTCCCATTAATGTATGAAAATATTATATGATAAAAATCTATGCTTAAATAAGTTCCAAAGAATACTTTAGTAAGTATAAATCTATGTGATAAGAAGGCATTTTGTCATCATTTAATTAGAACATTTTTTCTTTGTTAAGGACACATCAGGTAATGGAGGTCTTGTAATCACAGGTATCTTAGATTGTAAATAATGTCATTCTGGTCTGTAGAGTAAGTACTCATAAATCCCTCCTACAGTTTTACATGCACAACTGGAGTCTGTCACCATTTGGTCTTCCCTAATAAGTCTACGCCCTAGTTGCCATCATCATCTCACTACCTCCGAAATCACAATGTTGCCCAGTAGATGAGGAAGCAAAGTTGGTGGTTGCCTTCTCAGGATCCAGTCATCTTCCTTTACAGATGCTCCTTGACTTATGATGGGGTTATGTCCTGATAAATTCATCATAAATTGAAAATAGTGTGAGTTGAAATTGCATTTAATACACCTAACCTGCCGAATATCATAGCTTAGTCTAGCCTGCCTTAAACATGCTCAGAAGATCACCTAAAACAAAGCCTATTTTATAATAAAGTGTTGAATAGCTCATGCAATTTATACTATGCTGAAAGTGAAAAACAGAATTCTGTATGGGTATTCAAAGTATAGTTTCTACTAAATGCATATCACTTTAGCACCATCATAAAGTCAAAATTTCATTGAGTCGAACCATCATAAATTGGGGACCAACTGTACTCTCATCAGTTATCCTTGATTGTAAGATACTGTGAAAACTAAAAGGAAGTTTACCTGATATAAGAACTAGTTCTAGGGTATTAACCAATAAATTACATTTAGGTCCAGGCACTGTGGCACACCTGTAATCCCAGCACTTTGTGATGCCCAGGTGAGTGGATCGCTTAAATACAGGAGTTTGAGACCAGTCTAGGCAACATAGAGAAACCTTGTCTCAACAACAACAACAAAAATTTGTTTTAATTAGCTGGGCATGGTGACATGTGCCTGGAGTCCCAGCCACTCAGGAGCTGAGGTAGGAGGATCACTTGATCCCAAGAGGTCAAGGCTGCAGTGAGCCGTTGGTCATGCCACCGCCCTGCAGTCTGGGCAACCAAGTGAGACACCAACTCAACAAGAAAAAAAAAATAGTGAGAAATTCTTCTCACATCATTCTCAATAAAGGCCTTTCTGGACCTGACTTTACATTATGTTCTCATAAGGGAGGAAAAAGTATAGGAGAAAGTACAGATGCATATCCTATAATAAACGTATTTCTAAATGAATCAAATGTTAAAATGTAATAAACGGTACACCATGTCATACAAAATTTTGTTTTATTTAACTCATCTCCCCAATCAAATTACTTGAAAGTCATTTCTCATCAACTTTGCTGTATCATTCTTGGCCGTTATCCAGAGCCAATTCAAGCATATTATAGCATGAAGTACATGTACATTATTTTTTAAAGCATACAGATGTTCACTTGTTAAGGTCTACTATCGTCACAAGCCAAAATCTCAAACATTTTGACAGACGTTAAATCCTTACAGAAAGAAAAAAAGATACTGCCTTATATCCAACACCTTCTCAACATATCCGTTGATACTATATAAACAGAGGCTGTACCAGTTATCAATTGTCACCATATATCACGCGTCTTCTTCAAAGTAAAGGATGTGAGTTTTAACACTTTATTCCAAGAAATTCTTTACAACAGCTATGTGATGCGGCAATCTTTCTTCTATGGGCACTATCTTACACTACTAATTTCAAAAATTATAGCTAAAAACAAACAATAAATAAATGCAGTGGCTATTTTTATTTTATGCAGCTAGCATGAGCTTAAATTATAAGAATGGGGATGTGGTAAGATTTATTGATGTATAATCTACTTGTGCTTCTGGTTTCTAGATAGGAATTCTCTGTATTATTTAACTTTCTCTGACAAGCACAAACTGTAGTTAATAATAAATGAGCAAGCATAGGAATAGTGCTCCCTCCTGTGGCCAAACTTTTTGAAAGCTTTCAAACATGAGGAAAGCTGTCTCTTGGAATTCTCAAATGGGTCATGGACCCAGATCACAGAGAAGCCCACTTACCACTATAGGTTCTACTCTTAAATAGGAAAATGGGTCGGGAATGGTGGCTCACACCTGTAATCCTAGCACTTTAAGAAGCCAAACTGGGAGGATCACTGGAACCCAGGAGTTTGAGAACAGCCTAGATGACAAAGTGAGACCCTCTCTCTAAAAACAAACAAATAGGAATATGATTCACAAAGCTGAACTTTAAGTTTGAGATAATGGATACGAATAAAGAACACAACTAAATCAGAACATGTTTTTAAGTCAAAAAACATAAAGAAAAATAGAATTCAATTCAGTGCTGGAAATGTTAATTTTGCAAATGTTAATGTCTACCATATGTGAAGAAGATGTTTATGAACATTTAAAGTGATGTATCTTCTTTTAAAAAATGGTCTTGGGGCTTGCGGATCCTTCTACTTATTATAAAACACAGTGGTTCTCAAATAAGAGTGATTTTGCTTCTCAGAAGACAGTAGTAATGTCTGGAGATATTTTGGTTTTTTTACAACACCAGAAAGAAGGTACTACTGGAACCTGGTGAGTCAAGTAAACAAACCATTTTTATTTCCTTTCTTCTTTCTTTCCTTTTCTCTCCCTCTCCCTCTCCCTCTCTCTCCCTCTCTTTTTGTCTCTCTCTCTCTCTGTGTGTGTGTCTCTTTCTTTCTTTCCTTGTTAGAGATAGGGGTCTTGCTATGTTGCCCAGGCTGGTCTCAAACTCCTCAAGCAATTCTCTTCTCTCTACCTCTCAAAGTGTTGGGTTCATGGTAGCATGAACCACCATTTCATGCTTCAGAAATACAGTTAAACATCCTACAATGCACAAAACACCTCTCACCTCAGCAAAAAATTATCTAGACCAAAATGTCAATACAGCTGAGGTAGAAAAACCCTGGTATATGAATATTCTACATATTTTTCATGTGCAATACATAAGCCTTAAGCTTTATAAATAGTATTTACTTTATGCAAAACCAAACACATTTTCACTAAAATCCCAGCAATAAAATCAGAAATTCAGAAAGTGTGTTCCTCAAGGACCTCAGTCTGATGTCTACATTATTTTAGGTCAACTATTTTGTCTTATAAAATTATATACTTGCAATACTTAGTCTTTGTTTTTCAAAATAGAAAATATATTTGGATGTTTTGGTTGATAGCCACCATGAGATATAATTCAAATACATATTCTTGTCCCTTGGAGAAATACTAGGAGAGCGAAATTGTTTAAATTAACTCCAGGTGGTGTCTGCATGTTTTCATTAGGAAACAAGCCTCCTGGTGAAAGATACATTGACAACAGGAGCAAAGAGAGAACAGATTAACCTAGATATCATCATCTCTCCAGCAACCAAGGGAAAACAATTCTTTTTCTTTATTTAATTTTTTTCTATTTTTTTGTAGAGACGAGGTCTCGCTATGTGGTCTAGGCTGGTCTCAAGTTCCTGAGTTCAAGCGAACCTCCTGTCTCAGCTACCCAAAGTGTTAGGATTATAGATGTGAGCCACAGTGCTTGACTAAAAACAATTCTTTTGGGGACCCAGATCCTAGATTCAGGGATTAGGAACCCCTAAATCTTTAGACTCTATAAAAATAATAAGAGTCTGAAAGCTCTTATTATATATTATAATAATAGATTACGATTTCAAAAATAATCTAATAATAATTAGTTATCTAGAGTAAAATATACTAGACTTGCTAAAATAAAAAACCCAGTGTGTAGACACTTATTACATAGGAGTTCATTTTATCTGCTATAACATGGTAGAGATTTCTAGATGTTTTGGAAAAAAAATAATACCAACAATCCTCCATGTTTAAACAAAAAGTCAAAAACTACAGACCTGAGGAAACCAAGCAGCTAAGTATGGAAAAGTAAAACCATAATACAATATTGCACTGACTTTGTTTCCCCTGTTTGCTACTCGTCATCTTCGTACAGTGCTTAGTATATGATTATAAGCTTAAGCCAGAACTTTAAAAAGGAGAAACACCTTCCCAAGTACAGAGTGGTAGTGACACAGTCAGAAAGCTCCAAGGGAAACTGTAGAGGGACGGTGAGGCCAGACTCTAAACCAGCATGGAGAATTCTCCTCTCACTTCGAAACTAAGGATCTGCATTGGTTTATTAAGGACACCCATGGGTTATTTCTTCATGAAGCTTAATAAAAATTAGAATTATACCAACTTCTGGCCCCTATATTACAATCAGCCTAACCATCATTACTCCACCAAAATAGCCAAAAACAGTGTGGTTTCAGGGTAACCCCACTATTTATTTGACTTTACTCTCATTTAAACTAGGACAGATGGTCCCTGATTTGTGATGATTCAACTTTACAATTTTTTTTATGATGGTGCCAGGGTGATACAAAATCAGTAGAAATCACATTTTGAATTTTGAATTTTGATCCTTTTCCAGGCTAGTAATATGTGCCACAGGGCAGCAACTCCCGGTCAGCCACAGGATCACAAGGGTAAACATTCGATGTTCTGCGGTGGATTGTGTTGCCAGATTATTTTATCCAACCATAGGATCATGTAAGCATCTGAGCACATTTATGGTAGGCTAGGCTAAGCTCTACTTTTAGTAGTTTAGGTATAATGCATTTTTGACTTTGATATTTTCAATTTACTATAGGTTTATGCAGACGTAACCCCACTGAAAGTTGAGCAGAGCAAGGAGCAGTGGCTCATGCCTGTAATCCCAGCACTTTGGGAGGCTGAGCCAGGAGGGTTGCTTGAACCCAGGAGTTTGAGATCAGCCTGGGCAACATAGCAAGACCCCTTTCTCAAAAGAAGGAAGGAAGGGAGGGAGGGGGAGGGAGAAAGGGGAGGGGAGGGAGGGAACAAAAGAACAAAAAAGAGAAAGAAAAAGAGAGAGAAATAATTAGATTAAAAAAAGAAAGTAGAGGAGCATCTGTACATACTAACAACAGACAAAGGACTTGCTCTCCTCAATCTCCTTGGCTGACTCATCCTTCACCCCAGTAGTGTTGGTTGGCATGCCTTGGAGACTGTGTCCTGAGCCTTTTTCTCCCTCCCTCCCAATATCCTGCACTCTGAGTCTCCCTTATTATCTACATGCCAAAACCCCCACATTTATATATCTAACCTAGACTTTCTTCCCAGGTCCAGACCAATGTATCCACCTGCTTATCCTGTTGGATATTTACTTGGCAATCTCATGTTCAATATGCTCAAAATGGAACTCCCAATCTTCCCTTTAGACCATCTGTTTCTCTAGAATTTCCTAATTCAGCACATAGCCTTATAATTCACCATCTTGCTCCTGCCAGAATGATGGGTTTCATCTTTACTTTCTGTTATGAAATGAATTTTGTTCCTCTAAAAATTCATATGGTAAAGCTCTAACTTCCAGTATCTCAGAATGTGACTGTATTTAGAAATAAGGCCTTTAAAGAGGTAATTAAGTTAAATGAGTCTGTTAGGGTAAGTCCTAATTCAGTATGACTGGTGTCCTTGAAAGAAAAGGAGATTAGAACATAGGAAGAGACCACATGAGGACACAGAGAAAATATGACCATCTACAAGCCAAGCAGAGAGGCCTCAGAAGGAACATAAACTACTGACACCTTTGTCTTGGACTTCTAGCCTCCAGAGATATGGGGAAAAAAATTCTGTTGTTAAAGCACCCAGTCTGTGGTATTTTGTTATGGCAGCCCTAGCAAATTAATACACATTCTCCCTCTCATTAATCAACAAGTCCTACCCTGTTTGCTAAATATCTCTTTAGTCTATCCTCACCGTATCCATTGCTCCTGCCCTAGTCCAAGCCCCCTCGAATCTTTCATGGACGCCTGCTGCAGCCAGCCTTCCAATGGTTTTTCTGTTTTCAATCTTGCCCCTATAATCCAGTCTCCAAAAGGAGGCCAGAGTGATAATTTAAAAATGAAAATAGATTGTGACATGACATACTGGCAAAAAAAAAAAAAAAAAAAATTGGAGAGAGAGAGAGAGAATAGCATCTTTGCCCCTGGTTTAAAACCCTTCAAGAGTTTCCCATTTCTCAAAGAATAAAATAACAGCTCCTTACCACAAGCACTAAAAGGCATCAAAATGAATGAGTTCAAAAACTGTTTGAGTAGTGGAAAAAGCATCTCAATAGGTATATTGCCTCAAGTGGAGAGTACTTTTGAAGGTGAATGAAGTTTACACATATAAGAATAGCCAGGCACAGTAGTTCACGCCTGTAATACCAGCACTTTGGGAGGCTGAGGTGAGAGGATTGCCTGAGCCCACAGGTTTGAGATCAGCCTGGGCAACTTGGTGAGACTTCGTCTCTACAATAAATCAAAAAATTAGCTGGGTGTAGTTCCAGCTACTTGGAAGGCTGAGGTGGAAGGATCACCTAAGCCCAGCAGGTCAAGTCTGTGGTGGCCGTGAGCATGCCACTGCACTCTAGCCTGGGCAACACAGGTGAGACTCCAACTCAAAAAAAAAAAGTAAGAATAAATACACAATTTTTTATAAATAAATGCCAGAGGTTTTTTTGTATCGCCCTTGTATCACATCATAGCATAATACCACATATGAGTGACTTAAAACAGAACTTTAAGTTCTCACAGTTCTGGAAACCAAAAGACCAAAATCAGGTTGTTGGCAGGGACATGTTCCTTCCAAAGGCTCTAGGAGAGAATCCTTCCTTACCTCTTCCAGCTTCTGATGGCTTCTGGTGTTGCCTCGGTTTGCAGCAGCAAAATTCCAATGTCTGTCTACATCTTCACATAAGGTACATTTCTCTATGTCTTTGTGTCCAAATCTCCCTCCTTTCTCTGATAAAAACACAAATTATTGGATCTAGAGCCCACCATAAATCCAGGATGATTTCATAGATCCTTAACTAATTAACTCTGCAAAAGACTCTACTTTTTTTTTTTTTTGAAGTCAGAGAATCTCACTCTATTGCCCAGGCTGAAGTGCAGTGGCACGCTCACGGCCACAACAACCTCAACCTGCTGGATTCAGGTGATCCTTCAGCCTTCCAAGTAGCTGGAACTACAGGCGTGTGCTACCATGCCCAGCTTTTTTTTTTTTGTACAGGCGAGGTCTCACCAAGTTGCCCAGGCTGGTCTCAAACCCCTGAGCTCAGGCAATTCTCTTGCCTCGGCCTCCCAAAGTGTTGGGTTTACAGGCTTGAGCCACCGCACTTGGCCTAGACTTCACTTTCAAATAAGGTCACATTATGAGGTTTTGAGTGGATGTAAATTTGGATGGGGGTTATTCAACACATTACAGACATGGACTTTGTTTCATTCACTCCTCTATACCTAGAACCCAGAATAATATTTGCATAAAGTTTATTTTCAACCCATATTTGTGCAATAAATGACTGCATTAACAAATGAAGAAAAGAAGTGCAAAAGAATCAAGGGTGCTGAGGAATGTAGGTGCCAAAATAAGGTATCAGGCATCAAAGTCAGTTAGTTGCCAGATATATTAGATGAAAATTTCAAAGGAAATCATCCGAGGAACCTTTACCCAATGCCTGGACCTCTCACCTAGATGGAAAATATAAAAAGGAGGCCTGGCACAGTGGCTCATGCCTATAATCCCAGCCCTTTGGGAGGCTGAGGTAAGAGGATTGCCTGAGCCCAGGGGTTCAAGACCAGCCTGGATAACTTGGTGAGATCTCATCTCCACAATAAATCAAGAAAAATTAGCTGGGCATGGGCATGGTGGTACATGCCTGTACTTCCAGCTACTTGGAAGGCTGAAGTGGAAGGATCACCGGAACCCAGCAGGTCAAGGCTGTGGTGGCCATGGGCATGCCACTGCACTCCAGCCTGAGCCACAAAAAAATCTATATATATATACATAGATAGATAGATAGATGATAAATGATTGAAGTCTTAGGGCAAATGTTGTATGATAGAGCTGTGTTGCTTGAGTCCCACCTCCCCACACCCACCATCAAGAGGAAAGAGCTGTGGTGCTTGAGTTCTACCTCCCCATGCCCACCATCAAGAGAAAGGGGGAGGGAGAGGCGCCTGCCTGTTCACTTTGAGCTTCTTAAGTCCACTCCAGCAGCCTGAAAAGTTGATAGACTCACACCTTAGCAAATAAAAGCAGCTTTGTGCCAGAGAAGTAACCATACTCCTTCTAAAGATGCCTGAATCCTGGAGTACGGATGTGACAACAGAAATATCCTGGAGTTATTTTATTTTATTTACTTGTTTGTTTGCTTGAATTGGAGTCTGCTATCACCAAGGCTGGAGTGCAGTGGCACCATCATGGCTCACTGCAGCCTTGACCTCCTGTTCTTAGGTGATGTTTCCATCTCAGCCTCTCAAGTAGCTGGGACTATAGGCAATCACCACCACACTCAGCTAATTTTTTTTTTGTTTTTTGTTTTTTTGGTAGAGATAAGAACTCTCTGTTGCCCAGGCTGGTCTCAAACTTCTGCCTGTAATCTGCTTGCCTCCCACAGTGCTGGGATTACAGGTGTTACTCTCTGTGCCCAGCCTGAGGCTGTTTTAAAAAAGATCTTGCCCCAAAGAGCAGCGTATCAGGGAGAGAGGAACCTGGCCATCAGAGGCAAGAAGGGGCAGAGTCAAAGTGATTAGGAGGGAGCCTACCATTATCAAGGGAATGGTAACCAGATGGACCTAGGGCAGGGATGGGGGTGAAGAAGTCTTTGGGAACTCCCCACAACATGAACCTGTGAACAACAAAAGTCAGCCTTAAAATCTACCCCACCTAGAAAACACGCTGTCATCTTCTAATAAAAATATCTCTTCATCTTACTTTGTCTTACTACCCCAGAAGAGTAAGAAACAGTAGCTATGGAATAAGATAGGTGGGAAGGAGGGAGGGGGCATCTCTACCTGCACCAAAAATTCTCATTTGTCTCCCAATCCCTCAAGAAGAAAGAGACCAGTCTTTCCTTCAAATGAAAATGGAAGTGTTAATTGGTATATTGGGTCTTACCTTGTAAATTACTGCATTGAAATTAGCTTGTGGACTTGGCATTTTAAACTACTGAATTGAGACCAGAATAGAGCATGGGACTGAGGAACCAGAAAAACCAAGGAAACTACCCAAGATTTCAAGGGTCAGGAGAAGGACTAGCCCCATTCAATAGGATTAAAGGAACTGCAAGGGACAAAAATAAAGTGGCTTCTATGGTTACACCCCATGAGTCCTACATGTTCCAAGTCCTAGTCACAATGATTTCAGATGATCAGTTATATAAACCTGGTCGGGTAGAGAAGGAAGAGTCTGATGGGAGAATATAATCATTGTGGGTGTAAAGCCTTAAGAGGCTGTGGTCAGAGAGTGGGTTATTGGTACTGTAACATTTCTGAGGTGAAACAGTTCTGGATAGGAACACAATCCAGAGTGTGAGGCTAGGATTAGGTAACTAATGTGCCATGAAGCTAAAGCGGTAAAGAAAGAGATAAAGAAAGTTAAGGCTAAATTGTTATAAAGGTGCAAAAACTTTCTGGGATCCTATCATTGCTTGGGACGAAAGGAAAGATGTGATTCAGGTCCCATTCCCTGCTACCCTATTACAATTGGTCCTATGAAGATCACTGATGGCCAGACATGGTGGATCATGCCTATAATCCCAGCATACTGGGAGGCTGAAGCAGGAGGATTGCTTGAGGCCAGGAGTTCAAGACTAGACTGGGCAACATAGTGAGAACCTGTGTCTACAAAAAATAAAAAATTAGTCAAGTGTGGTGGCATACATCTGTAGTCTCAGCTACTCAGGAGACTGAGGCAGGAGGATCACTGGAGGCCAAAAGTTGAGGTTACAGTGAGCTATGATTGTGCCACTGCACTTTAGCCTGGTCAACAAGCAAGACTTTGTCTCTAAAAAAATGAAAATAAAAATAAATGAAGATCATTGCTAAGTTCCACAGTCATGTCCAATATAGGCAACTCTCATTTCTCATCTTACTCATTAGTAACATTTGACATGTTATCATGTTATCACTTCCTCATTCTTGAGACTCTGAAGGCCAAGAGAAACTTTCTCTTTGCCCTCTGAAGATTCACTAAAAATCAATGGCAGATTAATTGGTGAAAAGGCAAACAAATTATATTAAAGTGCACACAAGAGAACAACAGAGTGATTACCCACCCAATCACCAACGTGGCCAAACCAGGTTATGGGCGGAGGAGGGAGAAGGAGAGGAATTCTACAGAAGAACGATAAAGGATTATCAGGGAAAATTGATAGATCCGGAAGGAGAGACTAATTTGTACATTACCTTGTGAAAGGGTCTGTTCAGGTTATATTCTTGGTCTTATAGAGAGGAGAATAAAAAAATAATGTTCCTTTAGGTGGATTTGGATCTTAAGCAGATTGAGTAAAAAAAACCAACTTCAACTTCATCTTTGAGAGAGTTAATGTGGGTAGAGGTCAGAAAGACCTGAGGCTTATTTAGTTCAGCATGTCAAAATGCTGTATTTTGGGGTAGCAGTTTCTGAACCCCAACAAAATACTTTTTTTGATTGGCTTCCAGGATCCCACCCTTTCCTTCCTAGCCACTACTTTTTTTTTCTTCGAAAGAGAGGAGGCCTTGCTATGTTGCCCAGGCTGGTTTCAAACTCCTAGGTTCTAACAATCCAGCAATCCTCCTGCCTCAGCCTCCCAAAGTGTTGGGATTACAGAGGTGAGACACTGTGCTCAGCCTCTCCTCATATTCTTCTGCTGGATCCGGCTCATCTTCCTAACAATTAAATGCTAGAGGATCTAGAGCACAAATCATAGAATTTTTTTCTTTGTTGCCTGACTCAATTCCTAGATCTTATCCAGTGTTATGGCTTTAAATATTCTATACAGTCTAACATGTTTATATCTAGCTCCAACATCTCCCCTTAACTCCAGACTGCTTACTTGGTATCTATACATAGATATGTCTAGCAAATCTTTCAGATTTAACATGTCCAAAACCAAACATCATGCCATAGTCTGTTTTCAATTCAAAACTGCTCCTCTCTAAAATTCCCTATCTCAGTAAATAGCACCACCATTGCCCAGCTGTTCTTGCTAAAAATTTTGGAGTCAGCGTCTATGTATCTCTTTCTCTTAAGTCCTATCTGCAAATCTTGTCAACTTAGCCTTCAATATATAGTGCTGTTATGGTCTGAGTAACACTCAGCTACTCTCCCTTGATAACAATAAATCAAAGGGGCAGGGAAATGGTAGAAAGAAGTTTATTTCACCAGGTGCAGTGGTTCAAGCCTGTAATCCCAGCACTTTGGGAGGCCAAGGTGAGAGGATTGCCTAAACCCAGGGGTTCGAGACCAGCTTGGGCAACTTGGTGAGACCTCATCTCTACAATGTATCAAAAAAAAAAAAAAATTAGCCCCCCAGGCGTGGTGATGCATGCCTGTAGTTCCAGCTACTTGGAAGGCTGAGGTGGAAGGATCATCTTAACCCAGCAGGTCGACGCTGGGGTGGCCCTGAGCTTGCCACTGTACACCAGCCTTGGTGACAGAGTGAGACTCTGATTCAAAAAAAATCAAAACAAAACAAAAGAAAGAAAGAGGGAATTCGAATTCCAGGAACTCAAGGTCTTTCTAAAATGGTTCTGCCCACCCTTCAGGCTTCGTAGTTCACTTTTATAGTCCAAAGTTGTCAATTCCTATACATTAGCTACGTGACCAGCAGAGCATTGTATAGAACTTAAGCTACAGCTGCATTTTACATTTAGATAATGACATTTAGAGTAAAGGAAGGTTATAAGGCCTAAAACATTATTCATTGCAAAAGTTATGCAAATCACAAAATTTACAATTACATTGAAACTGTATCGTTCAAACCTATGACTATTAAGAAAGGGAGTAAATAGGGACATTTCTGGGTGTAGTATGCAGGAAGTCAAGGATCCCCTAAAGCTACTTACTGGGAGTGCTTAGAAGACAAGAGGAATTTCAGTAATGTGCAAAAACATTTGAACCCTGGCCACGCCCTTCTCTAGGGGCTGTGGCAATCTGGACGGACTTTAGTGGGTCTCTGAATCAGTGCCAAGCCTATCCCATTTTTCCTTCTCCACCATCCCCATCTTAGCCCAATCATCACCATTAAGAACTTATATAGCACCTTAGCTCATCATAACCGTTTCTCTGCTTCCCCACTTGCATCTCTACAGTCTTTTCCCCACACGATCAGAGTGATACATCTAAGCACAGATCAGATTATTACCTCTCTGCTCAAAGTCCCTTAATGGCTCCTACCCTTCTCAGATTAAATTTCAAATTCTTAGGCTGGGCGCGGTTGAGGCAGGGTAGCAAGCACAGATTACACACAGATAAATTTCCCATGGGTAGGTTTTAGGAAGCCTTCAGAGATTTTTAAAATTACATTTTGTTGCAGGCCAAACTGGCAGCCTTCCCCAACCCCTTGGTAGATCAAATGAAAATTCCATCCGTTGTAAGACTAGGACAGCCCAACCTTTCAGCTCATAATCACTAAAAAGCGTCAGGTGGCCAAGCGCAGTGGCTCACGCCTATAATCCCAGAACTTTGGGAGGCCAAGGTGAGAAGATTGCCTGAGCCCAGAGATTCGAGACCAGCCTGAGCCACTTGGTGAGACTCCCATCTCTAAAATAAATCAAAAAATTAGCCAGGCATAGTGGCTTGTGCCTATAGTTCCAGCTACTTGGAAGGCTGAGGTGGAAAGATCACCTGATTACTCCAGACTTGTTTGACTTGTCTGTGAAGTTTGCAATTTTCCCAGCTCTGTGATCATCAATGATTTCAAATTCATCAAGGTAAACAGATTTCATCACTACACTTAGAAACCAGACAATGACTTTAGAGAATGACCTAATAAGAACCTGGTGTCTACCTCTTTAAAAAAAATTTTTCGTTTTGGTATAGTTGATGCTCTCAAGAGGATATTCATGTGTATTGAGACAAGAGATAGCTAGAGAAAAGCTAGGCAGGTTCTCTGGAAACAATGTAGTCCCGCAGACCTCTCAGGCTCAGCTTTGGTAAACAAGCTCCCTGCCAGCATTTCAAGCTAGAGCTTAAGTACTCACTGCTGGGATCTAAAAGCAACCAATCAGCTCACCATTAGAACCCTACCTCTTGCCGGTTGGTCCTTAGAACTGACCAATAGGCACTGCTAAGTGTGAACCAATCAGCTCACAACTAGTGCTAGCCAATCGGCTTGGACTGAGGGCTATATAATCACCCAGCTTCAGCTCCAAATCGGTAAGGCCTTGGAGTCTCCTCCTGTTGTGAGAGATTCACCTGTCCTTTCAGTAAGATCCTGCTTTCTTGCTTTTTAGCTATTCGCGTTTCTGACTCTTTTTGGGTGTGTGACAAGTACCTTGACTCTTAAGAGGTGTAACCTGAAAAGTTGCAGACCTGAAGAGCTATAAATCGTGGGAGTTGAAGAACCATGTACCCCAGAGGCTGGCTTGCCAGCGGATGGAGCCAGCTGAACCAGGAGCGCTGCTGAAGAAGGCGAAACTCCAAAGCTGAAACACCTAGGGGACTAGGCTTGCCAGCCCACCAAATTGCAACACTCAGGGCTTGGCTTATTGGCCCATTAGAGCTGATATTTCTGGGGCTAAGCTTGCTAGTTCACCTAATCACAACATTCTCAGGGCTTGGCTAGCCAACCCATTAGAGCTGACATTTCTGGGGCTTGGCTGGCCGACCCATTGAGCTGACGTAAAAAATCCGTATCAATACTATTAGGGCAGCACAGGAAGATGATGGAAAGAACATAATTGACATATTTTTAAAAGCGTAGTTTGATTCAGTACTTTTTTCCTTTACTTGGTGATACATAGAATAACGGTACCTTTAAATTGGTGTTGGCTTATTTTACTACAGACTGTAAATTTTGTGTCTGTTCCCTCATTTTTTTGCTAGCAAAAGTTTAACATACCATTCCATATGACAGTTGATTATTTTTGTCACTGTTGGAGCTCAATGATATTCCAAAATATGCTTTGGCGTGCTGAGTGCTTTGCTTATTTCACTTTATATTTTAGAGACAATCTTACTCTGTTGTCCAGACTGAAGTGCAGTGGTGTGATCTTGATTACTGTAACCTTGAGCTCTGGACACTAGGTGGAGTCTGTCATCTCAGCCTCTCAAATAGTTGGGACTACAGGCACTCACTACTATACCCGGGCAATTACAAGAAGAAATTTTTTTTTTCTTAGAGACATAATCTTGCTATGTTGCCCAGGCTGGTCTCAAACTCCTGGCCTCAAGCGATCCTCCCAAAGTGCCTCGACCTTCCAAAGCATGCTGCGATCACAGACTGCACCCACCACACCCAGCTGAAGTACTTTGAATTAAAGGAAATTAAAAGGATCTCATAAATAAGCCTCAAAACCAAGGTTTCTTTCTCTGACCTTTCTCCAACCCCTGTCTCTGATTCTCTCACCTTCCTTAAGCACTAAGTCTTTCTTTGGAATTTTCTTATCTGACTGAAAAAAAACTTATTTCCCAAAGAAATGCAATCCTCTTAACACCCCTCCCCAGGAATTGCATTAAATAAGCAGAGAAGATTAACCATCCAAAGAGAAGAGACTACATGTCACTACCATCCCCAGACAGACTTTTCACCTATAATTCCAAGTGCAGCCCTAAGAGATTAGCTGGGAAACTGTGAAACAAACTTTGTTCACGATGAAGTTTTACAACTTGTCCACAAGCTATTGTTTGTCCTTCAGTCCCATTCAGCCTCCAGAGAGTTATTTATAAACCATTGTCTGGTTTGGTGTAGTCCATTCATACCCCCATCTCCCTCTACTCAACAAAGAAGGGCATATAAACATAAGGTCTTAATTGGGTTATTGGATAATCACTCTCCTATGATTTTCCCCTAAGCATGTTAAGTACATTTTTATGCTTTTTGTTCTCCTAATGTTTCGTTCATTCCAGCAACCTTCTGAGTGGTCCCTACATCGCATTAAATTTAAATATAAATTAAGTGACTTAAGAACGGATGTAACTTCTCCACTTCCAAATTGCGGATTTCACATGTATGGAAATGCTCCAGAAACTGCAAGGCCATACACTCCAAGGGCCCGAAAACTTAGGTCGGACAGCTTAGTAGTGCAGGGAAACTTATCCCATCCGTCCCGGAGGCCCCGCCCCCTCACTTTACAGGTACAGGTAAAGGACGCAAACTTCTATTGGCCACGGGACTCCAGAGTCACGCCCAAAGACGACTCTCGAGCATGCGCACGAAATAGCACGCAAGCGCGGCGGGCCTCGCGCAAGCTCAGTACGCCGCGGCCGCAGGTCTAGCTGTAGAGCCGGCCCCGTGGTGCCGGCTTGAGCAGCCGCTGTCCGGCATGACGGGCTGGGGTCTGGCTGCTGCCTACTCCTCGCTCCAGAGCCATGGAATGCCTGCGGAGCTTCACCTGGCATCTGCCCCGCGCGATGGGACTTCCCCGGCGGACCCTGTGTGTCCTGGCCTTGGACCTGACCTCTGTTGCTCCTCCCGCAGCTGCCTGCGGCCGTGCAGCCCACCTACTTGGAAGGAGCTGGGCCGTGCCGCCGTGCGGACTCCGCCGACTGCGCATAGCGGGTACTGCTCCTCCCTGGCCTGCAGCCCCGAGACTTTGTTCTCTCAGTATTCTTAGGTTCCCTCCCCAACCGCCCAGCCTGGCGCGGCTGTGGTTGCCCCCAGTCCTCTGCAGGCCTCGGCCTCACCAGAGGTCCTTGGGCGCCCGGGTGTCCTGTCAACCTGCACGGGTCCTCGGGCCGACCTGCATCGCACCAACTCAGAATGTGGCACTGCACTGTGCCCTGCCCACGTGCGAGCTCCGTCTTCTCCCCCACCGCTCTTGCCGTAGATTTTGTAAAGATAATAGAAACCTGCTTACAGACCGTGTTCACACGGTTAACACCTTGCTTAAGTGCTCTTTTGAGAGGTGTTCATAAGTTGTCCATTTTATAAATAGTGCTCCCAAAAGCCTCCCAAAGTAAATCACCATCACCACCTCCCTCCCCACACTGATTGGGCAGCCTTAACAACTGAGTTACTTGAGTTGTTCCCTCCTTTGATAATGCTTGGGAACCCAGTTTTAGCAAGTGGGGGAGCCTTTCAGGAGCAAATGCCTTTTACCTTTACTCATCTTACTCTTGTAGCAGTAGTTTGTATTTTGTAAA
Organism: Tarsius wallacei; assembly: GCA_963574415.1. NCBI lineage: Eukaryota > Metazoa > Chordata > Mammalia > Primates > Tarsiidae > Tarsius > Tarsius wallacei. The sequence continues at coordinate 28,876 of CAUYQG010177112.1, forward strand.
AAGGGAAACAAAAAACTTAACAGGCCAGGCGCGGTGGCTCACGCCTATAATCCCAGCACTTTGGGAGACTGAGGTGAGAGGATTGCCTGAGCTCACGGGTTTGAGACCAGCCTGGGCAGCTTGGCGAGACCTCATCTCTACAATAAATCAGAAAATTAGCCGGGCGTGGTGTCGCGTGCCTGTAGTTCCAGCTTTACTTGGAAGGCTGAGGTGGATCACCTGAGCCCGGTAGTTGGAAGCTGTGGTGGCCGTGAGCGTGCCACTGCTCTCCAGCCTGTGCGACAGAGTGAGAATCCAACTAAAAATAAAAAAAGATTAACAAATTACATGAGTCATTAAATGAATATAGTAGGAAAAAATAAGGTCAAAAATGAAGATTTTTCTTTTACACATTTTCTAGAGTAGTTGTGATTTCTTTGGAATCATAAAACTGCCCTTTGTCAGTCATTAAATTTACTGATTATACTACAGAGTTCACTTCATTGTCGTCTAATCATATGTTTTAAGTAGACTAATTTTCAAATAAAGATTTGTCTTAATTCCAGTTTAATGGAGTCCACATTCCAGTTCAGTGGAGTATTTCATAAGTATTCACTGTAAAGTATATCTGTAGAAAAGAAGTAAAATCTATAGGTTTCATAATTTGTAAGTCAGTAAAATAATTCTGATATTGGAATGCTGAAAGTTCAGGTTGGCACGCACCTGTAGTTCCAGCTACTTGGAAGGCTGAGGCAGAAGGATCGCCGGAGTCCAGCAGGTCAAGGCTGCGGTGGCCGGCGGCGGCCGCTGCACTCCAGCCTGGGCGACTGAGTGAGACTCCAACTCAAAAAAAAAAAAGAAAGTAAGAAAGTTCAGGTTGTACTTAGGACCTACGTTTTCTAAAATAAAATGTGCATGAAGTGCCTTTTAAACTATACAGAAGGGAAGACCAGACATTTTCTTTAAATCTCAGAGCACTGTGTTGTACATTTTGTTCATCTAGCTCTGAGATATCAGTGAGAATTAAAGAGTGAGTGGGATTCATGAATTATTTTAATGCCTTACCTCAGCCATTACTTTTAAAAGTCATTCCCTGCCAAACCTAAAGTAATTATCTACAGATATTAAAATTAGCAAGAGTATTTATTTTTCGAATAGAAAAAAGATTTTTAAATGTAGTAAAATAGTTTGAAAGCCTTCACATACTATGAGAGTTGTATTTTAGCTTTATATGAAGATTAACTGTAGGAATTCTCTTAATTTATTCTTCAGGTGAAATGTACCGGTTTAGAACTTCTGATGTTTCTCAAGCCACTTTAGCCAGTGTAGCCCCAGTATTTACTGTGGTGAGTATGTATGGTATGTTTGATAACTTGCAGAAAGTGTTTCCAATGCTTATTATAACTGATTGGAATTTTGGCCAAGAGATTACTTTTTTTTTTTTTTTGGAGTAGGAGTCTCGCTCTGTCACCCAGTCTGGAGGGCAGTGGCACACTCCTGGCCACCGCAGCCTTGACCTGCTGGGCTCAGGCGATCCTTCCACCTCAGCCTTCCAAGTAACTGGAACTATAGGCACACGCCATCATGCCTGGCTAATTTTTTGATTTATTGTAGAGAGGGGGTCTCACCAAATTGCCCAAACTGGTCTTGAATCCCTGGGCTCAGGCAATCCTCTCACCTCAGCCTCCCAAAGTACTGGAATTATAGGCATGAGCCACTGTGCCTGGCCTGATTACTTATTTTTTAGTTTTATAGTACATCCATTATAGTTATGCATCATGTTGTCTATGTGCTGTGCCTAGCTAGTGACCTGAGTGCCTGCTAGATTTGCTTAACGGTGTTCTTAAACCTTTGCCAAGGTCTTGCCATGTTGCTTAGGCTCATCTTGAACACCTGAGCTCAGGCAATCCTCTCGTCTCTCCCTCCCAAAGTGCTGGGATTACAGGTGTGAGCCACTGCATCTGACCAAGCTCTCCTTTAAAAGGTGGAACCAGCTGGGCTCGGTGGCTCAGCCTGTAATTCCACCCTTTGGGAGGCTGAGATGAGTGGATTGCCTGAGCCCGCGGGTTTGAGACCCACCTGGGCAACTTGGCGAGACCTCATCTGTACAATAAATCGAAAATCAGCCGGGCGTGGTAGCATGTGCCTGTAATTCTGGCTACTCAGAAGGCTGAGGCGGAAGGATCACCGGAGCCCAGTAGGTCGAGGATGCAGTGGCCGGGAGCGGCCACTGCACTCTAGTCTGGGCGACAGAGTGAGACTGAAACTCAAAAAAATAAATAAAAGGTGGAACCTTTCAAATCACAGTTCAGAGCTTTCCTCTTAGATACTGTGCTCAAGATTCCCCCATTAGTGTATTTCGAAGGTTACTAGCCATAAAAGGTCTTGAGCCTGTGTTCTGCAGGATAATAGTCAAAAGCATCTTGAAGCCAGTACTGTAGTATTTAAGAGCTCGTGCTTTGAGTGGTCATGATACCTGTAACTTTGGCTGAAATGGTTTTTTGTTTTTGTTTGTTTGTCGTTTTTTGAATTGGAGTCTCATTCTGTCACCCAGACTGGAGTCCATGGCACGCATCTGGCCACCGCATCCTTGACTTGCTGGGCTCAGGTGATCCTTTCGCCTCAGGCTTCCAAGCAGCTGGAACTACAGGCATGCACCACCATGCCCAGCCATGCCCAGCTAATTTTTCTTGATTTATTGTAGAGATGAGGTCTTGCCACGTTGCCCAGACTGGCCTCGAACCCATGAGCTCAGGCAACTGAAATGTTTAAAAAAAAATAAGTAAAATAATACATATCACACACTTACATATTTTTAAAATTATTTATTTATTTTTTGAGTTGGAGCCTCACTCGGCCACCCAGGCTGGAGTGCAGTGGCATGCTCACAGCTACCTCAGCCTCAACCTGTTGGGCTCAGGCAATCCTTCTGCTTCAGTCTTCCAAGTAACTGGAACCACAGGCACACATCACCACACCGAGCTAATTGTTTGATATATTATAGAGACATGGTCTCTGCAAGTTGGTCTCGAGCCCCTCAGCTCAGGTAGTCCTCTTGCCTCTACCTCCCAAAGTGCTGGGATTGCAGGCATGAGCCACTGTGCCCTGCCACTTAGATATTTTGTGAGAGAGAGAGAGAATAAGGCCATTGGGGTAAAATGTTAACAAACATAACTCTGGGTGAAAGGGATAGATTGTAATATTCCTGCACTTTTTTTTTGACTTCTAACTTTTTCAAGAAAAAAATCTGATTAAAAAGAACAAGTGTACTTGCTTTGAGCCTAACTTCCTAAATTCCAGTCTCAGCTCTGCCTTTCACTATTGACTAGGTAGACTTGAACAAGTTATAATAACGTGTTTTAGCTTTCTCATCTGTAAACTGAGGATAACCTACCTTTTAGAATTGATGACATTAAGTCGTATGTAAAACCCTCAAATATAGTAAGCATTATATAGGTATATATATAAGCCATTATTATGAATATTTAGACTTAAGAGTTTTTCTTTGTAAACTATTTAGAACTAGATAACCTCCAGAATTGCATGTAGAGGTTATCACTGTTATTTATTGTTCTGGAAGAGTTAGTTAAGAATACAAAATCAGACCTTAGTAAAAGAAAGTCCTTTGCAGATAGAATAACTGTCTGCCAAGAACACTTAAGAAATGTAATTGATGCTATTTGAAATAGTATAGAAAGTGAGCTAGTTACAAAGTAAACATTTTTTTGAGTTGGAGTCTCACTCTGTCGCCTAGACTAGAGTGCAGTGGCAGGCTCATAGCCACTACAGCCTCTACCTGCTGGGCTCAAGCGATTCTTCTGCCTCAGCCTTCCAGGTAGCTGGAACTACAGGTGTGTGCCACCATGCCCGTCTAATTTTTTAATTTATTGTGGAGATGAGGTCTTGCCAAGTTGCCCACGCTGGTCTCAAACTCTTGGGCTCAGGCAATCCTCTCACCTCAGCCTCCCAAAGTGCTGGTATTATAGACATTAGCCACCGCTACTGGCCCAACATTTTTAAAATCATAATTTATATGATCTTTTTAAGAAAATCAAAAAGAAAATTATATAGGTAAATATTAAAATACAGAAATATTTAGCATATGTTGCTAAGTTGGAAAAGGAGAGAGATTACAAAGCAGTGTGTGTAACATTGGTATGTTCATAGGAAAAAGTTTGGAGGAACCTTTAGTGAAATATTAACATGATTTTCTCTAAAATTTGTCATTTCAGATGATTAAAATAGTTTTATTTTACATATCTTTCCTTTCAAAATTTTTGTAGTGGTTTTGTGTATTTGTGAAATAACTTTAAAGATGAAAGCTAGTCTGTTATTTGGTATAAATTTTTCTTTAACTGGTGCTTTATGATACTTACATATTCATATTAATCTTATATTTTCTTGTGAGAAGCAGGCTAAAATGTATATTGTGGGGTTTTCTCATTGTTTTTGATTAGAATATCACTCTGTTGCCCAGGCTGGAGCACAGTGGCCTGATCATGGCTTACCTCAGCCCCAACCTCCTGGGCTTGGGTGATCCTTCAACCTCAGCCTCCCAAGTCACTGGGACTACAGGCATATGCCACCATGCTTGGCTAATTTTTTTATTGTCTGTGGAGATGTGTTCTCACTATGTTGCCTAGAATGACCTCAAACTCCTGGGCTCAAACCGTCCTCCCACCTCAGCCTCCCAAAGTGGTGGGATTACAGGCATGAGCTACTGCACCCATCCTGTTATGGGGTTTTATTGTATTATTATTCATATAGCATGTATATGTTTTCATGGTAATAACCCAAGAACTATAATGTTGTACTCTATAACTATATCTTAAAGTGTCTTTCTGAAAGTACTTCATAGTAATTAGTACAGCTCAGCACATAGCAATTCATTAAATATTTGACAATTTCAAACTTGGACTGTGAGTAAGCATTACGGAAAAATATTCCTCTACTTTACAGGAATTGGGTGCATTTTCAGATTTACAGGAGAGTTTCTATAAATCTTTATTGATTCTGCAATAACTACCAGAGAGACTTCTAAGCCTCATGCAGATATTTAGATTCACAAGAGAGCCCACAGTTGGTCCCTGTCTACTCAGAAGGATAAAGGATGGAGAAAAAGGGAAGTATCAGGTGTTTCCTCTTCAAAGAAAAGTCTTTGCAGCAGCCATTCAGTGGCTTTTCTGTCCCCCAAGTGACAGATTAGGTGCAAGTGAATAAGATTCTCACAGGTGGGTATAAGATCTACCTTGGCTTGGAATCCCCATTGCCCATAGTGCCAGTATCTTGGGCCTCTCAGAGGCACAGCTTCAGGGCCCCTGTTGAGGAACAGAACCACCACCCTGTCAAGGAAGGGCAGGGATATTGCTTTCCACCTGTCTGTAATTCATTCATAGTCTTTCCAGTCCCATGCAGTCTACCAGTCAATTTGTCATTTTTAATGTAAGCAGTGTACCTAGTAATACAACTGATACTCCTTTATTACATTTCTAGGGGAACCAAGATAGAAAATTAATGTAAGGTCAGATTTGTCCTAGCGAAGGAAAAAGGGATTTTTTTTTTTAATTATTAACTTATGGTTGGATTTAACCTAAAGAAGGTCAGTTATGATTTCTATCTGCATTTCAGTATTTTGGGGATGTTACTCATTATGCCATAAATAGTATACTAATTTGAGAGAAAATTTGTTTTTATTTTCTATCTTCAGACAAAATTTGACAAAAAAGGAAATGTTACTTCTTTTGGTGAGTCTCTTTTTATTCTAAATCACTTTTTTTAAAACATCTAATGAATGAATCTGATGAAAATGGAGAAATTATAGTGTTTTGTATAGAATATTCTTTGTGTATACAGGTGTGTTGAAAGAAGTCTTAGGCATTTGTCCATCACTCGTAATGAAACAGGCAATGCTCAGACTTGTGTGTATTCTCCCAGAATTGTTTTCTTCTGGCAGGAGCCACTTCTCTCACAGGATGTTAAATGAATATGTTGGAGAGCAGAGAGGCCAGTGTAGAGCTGAAGCACAGAGACACACTTTTCCCCTTTTGTTTCTCTTTCACTTCCCTCTTCTTATTCATTCTCTTGAAGCTTGTTTAAGGCAGAATCCCATAATACCACAGACATTGCAGAGTGATGGTAGACAGGGAGGGACAGGTCACTGTATGGTAGTCAAATGGAACTTTCTGCTGGTGATTCTCTGTGGACAGCTACTTTTTTTTTTAAAGGGGAGAAAGTAGGATTTGTTAAGAAGACAGAAAAGCTCCCACAGCCAGAGGGGACCCAAAGGGTTGCTCAACAGCTACTTTTAAAAGTGAAACTAGGTATTACTTTACGGTGTAACCGTATCTCCCATTCACTTCCAACCACATGATCCTGTTCCTGCCATTGCTGGAGTCCTAGTGGAATATATTGAGTGTTTTTTGCTCAATATCTCCATCAAAAGATTGTTCTATTTAGAGCTCTGTCACAGGTGTAGTTTAACACTACAATTAAAGATACTGCTAAATCAGTATGATTTCTTGAGTTTCTTTCATCTGTTAATTCAGTCTCAGGTAATAAATTTAGGTTTCAGATAGGAGAATCTAATGTGAGAAATGGTTTTATTTTCTCATTTTGTATTAGTCTGAGCTTATCTGCTCACAGATTTAAAATACTGAAGATCATGTTGTAGTGAGATAGAACAGAAAATGAAGTTGCATGCAATTCATATTCAAGAAAGATGACCTTTCTTTAGAGCTAGACATTCATATTATAGGTTCTAGTAACACATAGTTGTAGTTTTTATATTGATCCCAAGGGACTTCTAAGTACTGAGATATTTGTGAAGTATGGATAAGAGAAGAAAATAATTAGTTTGACCAGATTTAGCCAAAATATGTCTTTGAGGTATGTTTTTGTGTATTAAAAAGACTAATTTTAGCTTTTATTTCTGGTAGTAATAGAAAATTATGATGATGGTGGACCGATCTAAGCTTTTAATTTATTAGTTTAACCCACTCTTTTTATTTATTTTATAGAAAGGAAGAAAACTGAGTTATACCAAGAGTTAGGTCTTCAAGCCAGAGATTTGAGATTTCAGCATGTAATGAGTATCACAACCAGAAACAATAGGATTATCATGAGAATGGAGGTAAAGTATTTTATGTTCATTTATGTTTCTCTAATACCATCTGTTTTTGTTTTTGGTTTTTTTTTTTGAGTCTCACCTGCCACACAGGCTGGAATGCAGTGGCACAATCACGATGATCATGGCTCACAGCCTCCACCTTCTGTGCTCAGGCAGTCCCTCCACCTCAGCATCCCAAGTAGCTGGGACTACAGGTGTGTGCCACCATGCCCGGCAAATTTTTTTATTTTTTTGTTGAGACAAGATTTATCTATGTTGCCTAGGCTAGTCTTGAACTCCTGGGTTTAAGCAATCCACCCCACTAGTTCTCCCAAATTGCTGGGATTACAGGCGTGAGCCACCATGCCTGGCCCTCGCTTGTATTTATTTATTGTAGGAATGTTGTGTGGGATGCTAATCGTATTTTCATGTGACCTCCCCTTCAGAAGGACCAGAAGGAAATTTTTTCAGACCCTGGAACCAGAAAAGGCTATGTTTTGCTGAGCAACTGTTCACTTCGACCACTGTGCCCAGCCTCCAATACCATCTTTTAAAAGTTACCTTCTTTTTTTTTGAGTTGGAGTCTCACTCTGTCGCTCAGACTGGAGTGCAGTGGCCACTCCCGGCCACCGCAGCCTCAACCTGCTGGGCTCCGGCGATCCTTCCGCTTCAGCCTTCCAAGTAGCTCGAACTACAGGCACGTGCTACCATGCCCGGCTAATTTTTTTGATTTTTATTGTAGAGATGAGGTCTCGCCAAGTTGCCCAGGCGGGTCTCGAACCTGCGGGCTCAGGCAACCCACTCACCTCGGCCTCCCAAAGCGTGGGATTACAGGCTGAGCCACCGAGCCCGGCTAAAAGTTACCTTCTAACTGTCTTGATCAATATCTAGGTTAAAAGTAATTTTGGAATAAAAATACTTACATGCAACACGGGGTATGTTATGATTTAATGTGTTACTATTATGAATAGAACTCATTTTCCATGGGTTTTATATATATATATGTTCAACAGGCATAATACTACTCTGTTTTATGTTGGTAAAGTTCTGACTTTTCTTCATTGTCACTTTGAATTTAGTCTCTAGTTTTGGAAATTATAAAAGAAAGGATCTTGATTAATAGATACATTTCCAATTGTAATTATACCAAGGACATTCTAATTTTCCATTCTAACATTCTAATTAGTCCAAGAATAGCCATTAAATATTATAACCTTAACTTAAATTTTTGCTTTTATGGAAAGCTTTTTAAAATATATTGTATCTTCCCCTTCCTAGTCAGAGCACACCAAATATAATTTGACTTTCCTTAGTGATTCAAAGTGAATGTGGACATCAGTTATTTTGATAAGCTAAAGATTAGGGTTTAGAAATAGATGAGGATACATAACTCAGTGTTATTGGCTCTGCATTGGGCGTGGGACTTGTTTTCTTCAAAAAGTCTTTGATGGCAGGTTTTTGTCCATTTATCTAGAATTAATCAAAATAATAAAAAGTTTGCTAGGTGCTGTGACACCTATCTGTTGTCTCAACCAACCTGGGCAACATAGTGAGACCATATCTCTACAAAATAAATTTTTTAAAATATTTCTTTTATTTATTTATTTTTATTTATTTATTTATTTTTTGAGTTGGAGTCTTACGCTGTCGCCCAGGCTGGAGTGCAATGGCACATTCACGGCCACCTCAGCCTCTACCTGCTGGGCTCAGGAGATCCTTTAGTCTCTGCCTTCTAAGTAACTGGAACTACAGACACATGCCAACATGCCCAGCTAGTTTTTTTGTGATTTATTGTAGAGACAAGGTCTCACCAAGTTGCCCAGGCTGGTCTCAAACCCCCCAGGCTCAGGCAGTCCTCTCACCTCGGCCTCCCAAAGTGCTGGGATTACAGGCTGAGCCACCATGCCTGGCCTTTAAAAAATATTTCATCAAAAATAGAAGCAATCTTCTCTCATGTGATTTTCTCCAGAAAACATTCTTTATTCTTATTGTCAGTAGCTAGCGTCCTTCAAAACCGTATCTCTGACAGATGTGTGATAAAGCAAATTTAGCAGAATGTTAATTGTATAATCTAAATCATGTTAAGTGTATAATCTAAATGGTGAGTATATGGTATTTACTGCACTGTCATTCAACTTTTCCATATAAAAATTTTTGTAATAAAATATTGAAAAAAGGTAAAATAGAAAACCATCTCTAATTTTTATATCACTAATAGAATGAAATGTATCTTTTACGTAAAAGATACTAGTCTTTCTCTTTATAAAAATTTCTAATTTTATGCTGTTCTAAATTAGACCAGTAAGGGTGTATTTTGTCTTTTTAAAGTCAGATTAGCACAATATGTTTTGGTGCTATTTTAGAAAGGAAACTTTTCCATTTGAGCCAAACTAATTATGATTAAACTAAATTTTTCCTAAAATTCTACCCAATACATTTATGTTTGGGATTTTTTGTTTTTGTTTGTTTGTTTGTTTTTACAGTACTTGAAAGCTGTGATCACTCCAGAGTGTCTTCTGATATTAGATTACCGTAATTTAAATTTAGAGCAATGGCTGTTCCGGGAACTCCCTTCACAATTGTCTGGAGAGGGTCAACTAGTCACGTATCCTTTACCTTTTGAGTTCAGAGCTATAGAAGCACTCCTGCAGTATTGGGTAAGTCCGTTTTTATTTAGCTGCTTACATTTAATTCTGGTTGTGAACTGCTATTGAGTGGGAAGACAAGTTGGTATTATTTCAATGGCACTTTCCCTGACCACATTCTCTCCCCAGACAAAAACATTTCCAAGGATCTATGTAGAGAAAGTACTTGAACTTTATGACTCAAATAGAATAAAAGACTCTAGTTATACACAGTCTCTTTAAGAGTCACGTTATGGTGGTCAACAAAGTATATTTCTTTTTTCTTTTTTTTTTTTTTTTTTGAGTATGGGTCTCATTCTATCACCCAGGCTGGAGGGCAGTCACAGCTCACCACAGCCTCAACCTCCTGGGCTCAAGCGATCCTTCTGCCTCAGCCTCCCGAGTAGCTGGGGCTACAGGTGCATGCCACCACAGCTGGCAAATTTTGTAATTTCTTTACAGGCAAGGTCTACTATGCTGCCCAGGCTGATCTGAACTTCTAACCTCAAGCAGTCCTCCTGCTTGGGCCTCCCAAAGTGCTGGGATTACAAGTGTGAGCCACAATGACTGGCCCTTTATACAGTTATATAACTATATTGAGGGGTAATAATTCAAAATACTTAACATCCTAAACACGATATAGATTGTCAGATCAAAAATTTTAAATGCATTCATTTTAGTATCTAAATTAAACTATATTATAAAAGTGCTTTACATGTGAGAAATGCATTAGATCAGTAATCAAATTATTCTTGGATTTGTTTGTACAGCCATTCCTGAGGTAGGTATATGATGCCTCTGTTTTGGATTAAGATTTATTAGATGTCTGGGGAACCTGACAGGCCCTGAACAAAGGTGGTTCACAACTTTCCTGGCCCCCACAAATCTTACATTATTTTTTCTTCCCCCATTAGTCTGAATAGTACTTTTCAAGAACTGTCTGCATGCAAGAGTTGGTGCTAGGAGTGTGCTAACCACAGTGGGAGACCGAGAGGAGAGTAGCAAGGGCAGGAGGTGGATGGGGACTGGGTGAACCTGGTATGCCTTTCTTTTGTCTGCCTTGCTCTACTGAGGACATAGATGACTACATTCCCTGCTTGGGTTAATGAGGCAATAGGACTCCTTAGTAGCAACCAATGAGATGGTGAGTCGTGAGAGCCCAGTTGCTATGCAGGGAAAAAGCAGAAGAGGGGAAGAAAAGATGCAAACATGATTAGTGCCAGGCTGCACAGGCTTGGTAAACTCTCAGGAGCTCATGCCATTGGAAGAAGGTAGGGTTTTTGATGAAGGAGCAGGAGGGGAAAGAGAGAAGCTGGGCTAGCATATCCTGCCTAGATATTGGCTGTCAGGTGAATGCAGAGGGAGCTCAGGTTGTCTGCTGGCATACACATTCTTCTTGCCTTTAAATGGGGTTACGGGAAGATTTTCTCCTGAAAGAAGACTACACATAAGCAGGGCCAGCCACCCCCTAAAAGGGACAGGTTTTCAAATAAGGGAAACCTCTCCAAACCCACCTAAGGGACCAAAACATACCATGAGTAGATAGGACTCACAAACACCCCAACTGTGACCACAGCAGCCTCCTCTGTCCACACCTTGCTGGACAGAGGGCATGGTATCTCTTTTAGATACTAAAAAATTTGGTCTACCTGTTTAACTGTCCAGTCTTCCCTTGCACTCAAGTACTTGTGAGCCTGGAAGCAGCTCCTCTAGAGAAACACAAAATAAGCACGATATCTGCAGAGGCACCATGACTCTGGACTCTCGTTTTCCAATCAGGATCTTAGCTTCACAGTAACTGTGCTTCTGAGATAGACATTACATGCTGGAATTCATGTCATTAATCTTACTGCTTAATTCAATTAGTATTATGCTATTTGCCAACTTATATGGACGTGTTTGAGAATTTTGACATCTACATTGCTATATTCGTGCTAAATATCAAACCATTCTTGTGTTAACCTAAATCTATCTACATATACTTGTGACTTTACAGTGATTTGTTTTATTTTTTATTTTTTTGAGTTAGTATCTCACTCTGTCACCCAGACTGGAGTGCAGTGGCACTCTCACGGCCACTGCAGCCTCAGCCTACTGGGTTCAGGTAATCCTTCCACCTCAGCCTTCCAAGTAGCTGGAACTACAGGCACATGCCACCATGCCCGGCTAATTTTTTTATTTATTGTAGAGGTAAGGTCTTGCCAAGTTGCCCAGGCTGATCTTGAACCCACGGGCTCAGGCAATCCTCTTGCCTCGGCCTCCCAAAGTGCTGGGATTATAGGTGTGATCCACCACGCCCGGCTCTGTTTCTCTTTTCTTCTCTTCCTGTGTCTATTGTTTAGGATTCTATCTTGATTTATTAATAGTGTTTTTGTGTGGTTTTCTTAGTGGCGGCTCTGGGTATTACAATATATACATGTGGCTTCTCACCATCTACTGGTATCAATGTCTTCCCACCTTGAGCGATCACTTTGCCACTCTCTACCTTCCCCTTTTAAATATTGTTGCCTTGGGTAGCAGATGGTATTCTAATGTTGGCTTCACTCATCACATTGGTCTCCAGTTTCAGATGAGAAATCCACGGTGATTTGAACTGGAGTTCCCCTAGAGGTAGTGTGTTGTTTTCTCTGACTGTTTTCAAGAGGGTTTGGTCTTTAGTTTTCAGAAGTTTAGTTATGATGTTTCTTGGTTTAGATTTCTTTGACTTATTCTATTTAGAATTCAGTTTCTTGAATCTGTAGACTTATATCTTCCACCAAATTTGGGACATTTTCAGCTACTTTTTTTTCTTCTTTTTTTGTCAGGGTCTCACTCTGTTGCCCAGGCTGGAGTGCAGTGGCGTGATCACGATGATCACGGCTCATGGCAGCCTCGACCTTCTGGGTTCAGGTGATGCTTCCACCTCAGCCTCCTAAGTAGCTGGAACTACAGGTGTGTGCCACCATGCCCGGTTAATTTCTTAATTTTTTGTAGAGACAAGGTCTCTATGGTCTCTCTTTGGCTATGGTGCCCAGGCTTGTCTCGAACTCCCGAGCTCAAGCAATCCTTCCACCTCATCCTCCCAAAGTGGCAAGGTTACAGGCATGAGCCACGGCACCCGGCCCATTATTTTTTCACTTCCTCCTTTAGCTTCATTCTTTCTCCTCTCCTTTTTGGACTCTGGTGATATGAATGTTAGATCTTTTGTTATTGTCCCATAGGTCTCTGAGGCTCTGTTCATTTCTTAGCAATTTTCTTCCTATTGTTAAAATTGGGTACTTTTTTTTTTTTAATTAGGGTCTTACTCTGTCACCCAGGATGGAGTGCAGTGGCACGTCACGGCTCACTGTAGCTTCTTCCTTCTGGGCTCAGACAATCTTTCTGCCTCAGCCTCCCAAGTAGCTGGGACTACAGGTGCATGCCACCATGCTCGGCTAATTTCTTAATTTCTTCATCTTTGTAGAGATGGTCTCGCTATGTTGCTTAGTCTGGTCTCGAACTCCTGGGTTCAAGTAATCCTTCTACCTTGGCCTCCCAAAGTGCTAGGATTACAGGCCTGA
>CAUYQG010177120.1:0-30551 GCA_963574415.1 Tarsius wallacei
GGGATTACAGGCTGAGCCACCGAGTATTTGTGTTTTCAATTTCTTTCATCAGTGTTTTAGTTTTCAGTGTATATAGTTCTTTCGCCTCCTTTGTTAAATTTATTCCTAAGTGTCTTACTGTTTTTGATACTATAAGAAATGAGATTGTTTTCTTAATTTATTTAATGGATAGTTTGTTGTTAGTGTACTTAAATGAAACTGATTTTTGTATGTTACTTTTGTATTCTGCAATGTTACTGAATTCATTTATTAGTTCTAACTTTTTTTGGTGGAATCTTTAGAGCTTTCCATATATCATATCATAACATCCTCAAACAGAGATGGTTTTACTTCTTCCTTTCTGAGTTGGATGCTTTTATTTCTTTTTCTTGCCCAATTGCTCTCGCTAGGACTTCTAGTGCCATGCTGAACAGTTGCAAGAGTGGTCATCCTTGTCTTTTTCCTGATCTTAAAGGAAAAGCTTTCAGCTTTTCATTGTTGAGTATGATCTTAGTTGTGGACTTGTCATACATGGCTTTTATTATTATATCGAGTTCTTTTTATACCTAATTTCTTAAGAGTTTTTACCATGATAAAATGTTGAATTTTGTCAAATGCTTTTTTTGTATCAATTGAGATAGTATAATTTTTTTCTTCCTTATTTTTATGTGGCATGTATCACATTTGTTGATTTGTGTATGTTGAATCATTCATACAATCCCAGGGATACTGAGCCTTTTTATATGCTCTTAAATTCAGCGTGCTAGTATTTTGTTGAAGATTTTTGAATATATGTTTATCAGGTATATTGGTCTGTAATTTTCTTTTCTTGTAGTAGCCTTGACTGGGTTTGGTATTAGTGTAATGCTAGCTTCATAAAATGAATTGAGAAGCATTTCCTCCTTTTCAATTTTTTGGGAGATTTTGAGAAAGATTGATGGTGTTAATTCCTCTTTAAATGTTTGGTAGAATTCACGAATGCACTCCTCACATCCTGGTTGCTTCTGATTTTATTTACTTGTGGCCTCAGTCTCTCTCTCTCTCTGTCTCATTTTATAGGGACAAAGTCTCACTTTGTTGTCCAGGCTAGAGTGCAGTGGTACAATCAGAGCTCCCTGCAGTCTTGAACTCCTGAACTCCAGAAATCCTCTTTCCTTGGCCTCTTTAAGACCACAGGTGGACACCACTATGCCTGGCTACATTTTTAAATTTTCTGTAGAGATAGAGTCTCCTTATGTTGCCTATATTGGTCTCCGACTCCAGATCTCAAGGAATCCTCTCTGTCTCAGACTCCCAAAGTGCTGGGATTACTAGGTATGAGACAGCGTGCCTGGACTTTCTTTTTTTTTTCAGTCCTGATAGACATTTGCTGGTTTTGTTTATCTTTTCAAAGAAACCAGCTCTCTTAGTTTCATTGATACTTTCTATTCAATTATTTCTGTGCTGAGATTTGTTATTTCTTTACTCTAACTCAGGGTTTAGTTTAAAAAAAAAACTTTTTTTCCTTTTTGTAGTTCCTTGAATTGTAATGTTAGGTTGTTTATTTGACATCTTTTTCTGTAATGTAGTCATTCACTGCTATAAATGTTTCTCTTAGAATTGCTTTTGCTAACCACATTGAGATAGATACCACCTAACCCCAGTAAGAATGGCCATCATTAATAAAACAAACAACAACAGATGCTGGTGAGGATGCAGAGAAAAAGGAATGCTTCTACACTGCTGGTGGGAAATGCAAACTAGTGCAACCTCTTTGGAAGACAGTGTGGAGATTTCTGAAAGAACTAGAAATTGACTTTCCATATGACCCAGCAATTCCTCTATTGGGAGTATACCCGGAGGAACTCAAATCATTCTACAAAAAAGACACCTGCACATGTATGTTTATTGCAGCTCTATTCACAGTAGCAAAAGCATGGAACCAACCATGTTGCCCATCAAAGCTGGACTGGATAAAAAACATGTGGTACATACACACAATGGAATATTATGCAGTCATAAAGGACAAACATATGGACTTCGCAGCAACTTGGATGGATTTAGAGTTGATCATACTCAGTGATCTATCACAGAAACAAAGAACTGAGTACCATATATTCTCACTCATAAACGGACCTTGAGCAATTATTATAATACTATAAGAAAGGGATTGGCAGTAGTGGGAAACTGTCAGGGGAGAGGGGGTGGGATTGGCAGTTGAGGGAAACTGCTAGGGGAGGGAGGGGCATACCTCATTAACAAGGGTACCTGCATGATCAACGTTTGTATACCTAACCCTGTCTTGTACCCCACATCTCTATAATAAAGAAAAAAAAAAGAATTGCTTTTGCTATATCCCATACATATTGGCATATTGTGGTTCCGTTTTTGTTATCTCAAGATTGTTTTTAGTTTCTCTTTTGATTTCTTCTTTGACTCTTTGGTTGGTCGGTAGTGTGTTTAATTTCCACAGATTTGTGAATTATCAATTTTTGTCCTGTTACTGATTTTTAGTTTTATACCAGAGTGGTTGGAAAAGATATTTGATAAGATTTCGGCCTTCTTGATTTTGTTAAGACTTGTTAAAATGAATGTATATTCTGCTGCTGTAGAATGGAATATTCTGTATGTGTCTGTTAGGTCTAAAGTGTAGTTCAAGTCAAATGTTTCCTTACTGATTTTTCTGTCTATTGTTGAAAGTGAGGTATTGAAGTTTCCTGCTATTATTGTATTGCTTCCTATTTCTCCATTCAGCTCTCTTAATATTTACTTATGTATTTTGGTGCTGTGATGTTGGGTGCATATGTATTTACAAATATTATATCCTCTTGAAATGTCCCCTTTATCAGGCAACTAGTAGATTCGTTTGGGATTGATTACCCTAATATTGTTGTGTTACTTTGGTAGTATTATGTTTTTGTGATTTTTAAATGTTCCTTGAAGTCTTGTGTTACTGTTTTCTCAGTTGAAGTAGTCACCTCCTCCAATCTTGTTGACTGTCTTCAGGGGAGAAATGCCTACACCAAACAGTTTAGAGACTCTGAGGATCTCTTAGAATTTTTCTGTGAATGAATCTGCTCCCAATTTCTTGTTCTCTTTTGGGATGTAAATCTTAAGATTGTATGCCTTCTCTTAATCCTGAAAAGTTAGGCCAAGTGCTGAGAGCATTCCATTTTTCTTTCCATGGCAGTGCCCTGAAATGCTCAAGTTTGTGGGCTACCTCAAGAAACATTTGTACTTGCTGTCCACTATGGTGTGTTTAGGAAGCCAGTTTGGGCAAAGGGAAGTAATGGGGAGCATCTGGATGACCTTGTTTTAGTTGAGGAGAAGGGATTTGTTGGTGAGGCATCCTGAATGGCTTGTAGGAGGGTTTCCTTATGGTGGGTAGGTTCCAGGACCTCTTTTTCCTGCTCCAAGTCTCCCAGCCACTTTGCCTTGTGGATTTCCTCCGTATTTTCAATGAGGTGAAAAGAAAGTTGGTCTCTTGGGCAGTATCCTGCACAGCTGGGAGAGCTGAGTGCTCATTTACCATACTCTCTTTTCTGAAGAAATTGTAGGCAGAATAGGAGTCTCTTGGCACTGAGCTCTGCCACCTTTGAGGAAGGATGATGCAGGCATAGTAACTGTTCTTACTCACTTCAAAGTGTCAGTTCTTAGATTTATTATTCAGTGGCGTGCTCAGACTTCTCTACTGGACTCTTAGACTACCTAGACTTCTCTGGGAACAGACATACTCTTGTCTGTGGATAGTTGTCTAACTCCATGAATCTATGGAGTAATGATGAAAGAAATCTATTCTGTCATCTTCCTGATATCCCTGGCCATTCTTCTCCATAAATTTTCCTTTAGGCCACATGTTAGCTAAATTCTACACATTTTGTATTTTTATTATCATTTACTTTAAAAGCATTTTATAATTTGTTCTATGAACCAGTGAGTCTTTAGAATTGTATTGCCTAATTTCTAAATTTATGGATTTACTATATATTGATTTTTTTTCTGGATTCTCTGCTTAATTTTTGCTGTGGTCAAAAAACATAATCTAAAGTGACTTAAATTCTTTGAAATGTATTAATACTTATTTTATAGTTTACTTTATTTATATGACCTATTTTGGTAAGTGTTCCTTGTATGCTTGAAAACAATGTGATTCTGTAGCTACTGGGTGCAATGGGTGCAATGCTGTATATATGTCAATCATTCTAAAATTCACATTCTTAATATTGTTACATAAGTTTTGTTTGCTTGTTCTAAATGTTACAAGGACAGTTGTGTTAAAATATTCAACTTACAGTGTAGATTTTTTCTTTGAACTGTGCCTGTTTTGCAAAATAAAAAACAGAGAAAGTTTGATTAAAAAAAAGTTATTTTCATCCCTGAATCTATCCTTTCAAAAATAATTATCTACTTTTCTTCCATTTTCCATTACAAAAACAATTTAATTCTTTGTAAAATTTAATTTAATTATAAATAGTACAAGCTTTGCTTGCCATTTATTTTCTGCCCACATATTTTCAGAACTTTTAAATTTACGTTTATCTGCATTTTGATTGTAGCTGCATGATTCTATCACTGCATTTAAGTGGTTTGTAATCTAATAATTAAAGATTTTAAGTTATAGAGTAGGTAGTCTCAAGAAAAACTAAATGCTTCCTCATGGAGGTTATTTTAAGCAAGGGCTAAATTATGATTACAGAAGGTACTGTGAAGTGTTTCCTTATATGGAAACATTCCAGGTATTTGTATTTTCATGTATTGAAAGCATTAGAATAACATACCTATGACATTTTTACAAAGAACGTTCACACATATTTTATGATTAAACATTCAATTATTGGAAAAGAAAAATCTAGAAGTTCAAGTTTTAGAACAAGTAAAGTGAATGATTTTTAATAGTTTATTATTTTCCTTATTATTTCCACTTATTCTGTAATTGGGACAACTTGTTTGGCTATTAAAGTTTTTTTTTTTAATTTGTAACACATGATTACTGAAGAAATTTTTGAAGACAGAAAAAGAGAAAGAAAAAAAGGTTTATACAGTCCTACTATCTAACAGTGGCAACTGTTAATGTTTTAGTGAATTTTTCTTTTACTGTAATAATAGGGAAAATACCTTTTCTGTATTTTGTTTTCTTCAGTCAAGACTGTATCATAAACATCTTATGTTAAAAAGCAGTTTTAACTTTCATTATTTAATTACTGTATATATAGAAATCTTTCATTTGATATGGGAGGTACATTTCCAAAGATGTCCTGTATTTCAACTTTCAGTTAAATTAATAATTTTCACACAGAAATAAATATATAGCAATGAGTGAGTTTATATTAAACATTCATTCATTGTAAATTAAGAACAGATAAGTGGCCTGATTTTTTAGCCATATTGTCCACAGTTTTATTTTTAAAAATTTCTGTTATTCTTAGCTAGTTCCATTATGCTTTTGCAAATCAAATATCTGCAGCATCTGTCTTTGTTTTTGACATTGTTTATTTGGGATTTTTCTCATTTTTCATGTGTGTCCTAAGTTTTATAGGCATCCTTAAGGGGCGTTTGGCATATTTTCTGCCATTAGTATATTGTAGTTTTCATTAGTTCCAGACTTAAAATTTTATATTAATTTTATATTGCTTAATTTAGGATGATTATGATAACTAGTGTAAATTCTATCTCTCTTGCCACAGTGATTGGTTCAGTTGGGAATAAGAGCTAAGCTGGCCCAGAATATAGCCCCAAGATTGTATTTTATATTTGGAGAAAAAGCTTTGAATTGTGTAAATATGAATAAGGATGCAGTCATTATACTATCATGAGAAAAGCCAGCCTGCTAGAGATGACACATGGAAGAAAATTGGGCTTAGAGAATAAGAGAAAAATGGAATTGAACTTTTTAATTCACATCTGAAGTCTCTCCTTCTTTTAAAGCAGTGATATCTTACCCTTTGTTCACATTAGAAGTTATCTAGGAACTTATAAAAACTTATTTATATATCCAAGACCACTTAAATCATTCTTTCATTATTTCTGAGGAAGTTGCATTGGAATCTGAGCAAGGGTTTTTTTTTTTTTTTTTAATAACCTCTCCAGATGATTTTAATAGTGTAGACAGGATTGAGAACCATTGCTCTAGATTTTTCAGTTATCTAAGCCTATAATTTACTATATTATTTACTTTATTTACTATATTGCTACTTTTTCTATTATATGCAGCCAAAACCAATCTCGCTGATACATGAGAAAGGAAAATTTTATTAGCAAACCTTAGGGAAAAAAATTATAATGAGAAACAGCATGGAATTCTTGTACCGGCATCCCAAAATCTAGGTCTAGGATTTATTTAAAAATCTAACAACTATTAAGTTCAATTTGTTAGGAAAATATGATAAAAGGGAATGGTGTAAACCATTGTAATGAGATAAGTACATGTCAAGTCATATTTATGAATATATAATTATGACTTTATTAGAAAACTTATTTTATAATGGCTAATTAATAAAGTATATATAGGGCTAGGCATACATGTTTTATAATCTTTTCACTTGGATAGAAAAAAGATCTTTTGTCATAAAGTTGACTATATCTCTTGAAAGATTATGTAGTTTCAGCCTTGATTTATGTTTTTTTACTTTTACATTATTGGCAGAGATTTCCTTTTAATTCCTTTGTCATGCTCTAGGTGTAGATAAGGCATTAAAAGTGATATCTTACCAATAAGCCCCTATCTTTTTTTTACATTTTATTCGCAGGATGGTACTTAAGATTATTACTGTGTCATCATTATCATACTTTATTTCAGTTGCTTGACCATGTGTCAGAATTGCATTTTCTTTCTGAGTTATACCTTGAGCTCAAAATTATTATGAATCTTGTAAAAACACTAAATTCTCATTTTCTGTTTGAGCTGTGTGATTTTCTTATTTAGCATTTGGTCACATTTATTTAAAAACTTCACAAGGTAGTTGAAAATTATAAAGTTTAGAGTGAAAATGACATTTCAAATGTTCTAGTTACTTTTTGGAATTTTTTTCTTGGCACTGTCACTTCAATCATTTTTAGAAAAGAATTTAGAAAACTGCTTCTTACTCTTTGAGCTGCTTTTGTTCACCAGGTCCAGACTTGACTGCTGTTGTTGATACCCATGTCTTTGAACAAGGATACAAGTATAGAGAACTTTGTACCAAGTTTCCTGAACTGGTATAAGGTTAGATCAAAGAAGATTCCCATTCAAACATGTCAGCTAGTAGGCATAGCAATGACTGGGGCTAACACTGAACATTGGTTAAAATAAGCAGGCAGCTGAAGAATAGGGTTAAGACTTCAGTAGAGCAGTTAACTGAGAATCCTGAGATGAATTAAGGAGGGAAAAGCTGAACCCCTCAGAAATGGTCATATAAAATAGGAGTTTCTGAAAGGCAAAGTTACAGCCAAAGTAGACAGAAGGAATTTATTAGTAATTTTTTTCTATTTTTGATATTAGGAAGAAGTAGTTGCTTTAGTTTGAATGGCCTATATTCTGAGTTGTACACACAATGTAGCACATTGCCTTTTTAAATAAATGAATGCGGTGAGGAAACTGTTAATATTTTATGAAAGAATTTACCACCTTAAATTTATTTTGTTGTGCAAATATTCTACCAAGTATTTCTAGACATATATAACAGAAAAGGTATGTAAAAAGTGAATTTCAAAAATGAATTAATATTTAGAACTGCATCCATTCTTATACCAACTCCAGAATATGGTTCATCTTTAACTGTAAAATAGACAAAACTTTTATAAACCTAGATTTCTGTAGAGACCCCATACTTTTGTTTTTAAAAACTTAGACCTTTATACTCCATGTAATTGAATAGTTACTTTGTTGTAATTGGCACAGGGAAAAAGATATATTATGTTTTGTTGCATTTTTCTCTCTTACATTCTGTTTTTTATTCAATTAATCTTTACTTTTTCTGTTCCTGATTTCAGGACCCATTCTCTTGGGTCTCCAGATTTATAAATGATGCACTTTTAGGGAACTCAGAAGAAGGTAACTCATGTGGTAGATACTGCCATCTGACTCCCACAACATCCATTTTCCTCTTCTCCTCATTAGCAGAACCTGAATCTTCGAGGGCAATGATGTTCCATTTGTACCTGGATGTGGCTGTAGAATAAATTTTGGCCAATGAAAAGTAATATTTTAATTTATGAAGTAACTTTGAGCATGATTTTCTCCTTTGCAAAATAGTCTCCTTCTTTATATTTTGCTGATAGTAGCACTGAATTTATTTACTCTGAGAAATTTCTTGAAAATAGAAGAGGTGACTTTTTCATTTCCATTTCTTAGACATTGAAGACAAGGGCCATACCTAGGGACTGCAAAGCAGTAAGCTGGAAGAGACCAGACCCCTCACAACTTCTAGGAGTATTATAAGTGTCCTGGATTACCTACCCCTGGAATTATTTTAAAAGAAAGAGAAATAAACTTCTGTCTTATTTAAGCCACTTTATTTTGTATTTCTATGTTAAATGAATTCTATATAATAACCAAATGTTTCAATGTGAGTCATTTTTAGTCAAAGTGCTTCAGTCCAAAAATATAAATTTGATCCTTTTTTAGGCTCTCTCTTTTTTATGATTCTAAATACATAGTCCATTATAATTCTTTATGTACTCCAACTCATCCTTCTACTCCTGAAATAATTCTCTCTCTTTCACCAACACACTCCCAATAGGTCGTAGGATATGGGTCTTGTAATACTCCTATCACATGGAATCTAATGGGGAAAGTAGTTAATTTCCCCTCTATCTGGAAGAAGCTAAGCAAGTGATATCTGAATGTTATGGTCAAAAGAGAAGGCCTAGACTATGAACCTCCAATCATGAATAATTTTATCTTGACACCACTTGTATTTTTTAATTCAATTATTCTAACCACACTCTTTTGGATGTACTTCTTCTCATTTTCTTTCTTTCTTCCTTCCCTCTCTCCTTCTGTCTCTCCTTTCCCTCCTTCCTTTGAAAATGGGCTTAGTGTTCTGGAGTTACTTGTCCTTATTTTTCTTTTTCCTTTGTTTTTTTTTTTTTTTGAGTTGGAGTCTCACACTGTCACCCAGACTGGAGTGCAGTGGCCACTCCGGGCCACTGCAGCCTCGACCTGCTGGGCTCCGGCGATCCTTCGGCCTCAGCCTTCCAAGTAGCTGGAACTGCAGGTGTGCGCTACCACGCCCGGCTAATTTTTGATTTATTGTAGAGATGAGGTCTTGCCAAGTTGCCCAGGCGGGTCTTGAACCCGCGGGCGCAGGCAATCCACTCACTTCAGCCTCCCAAAGCGCGGGATTACAGGCTGAGCCACCGAGCCCGGCTCTTATTTTTCTACTGACTTGTAAATCACTGAGTTGGAGCTTGAACTTACATTTATCTGAATCTGAAACTTATAATTATATACCTGTATTTAGATATATAAAGACTATGATAAAGTGTGATAAGTATATTGGTAGAGAAAATTTTAGAGAAAAGTGGATGCCTAAGAGGGAGTTATCTACATGCCTTCCAGCAGTGAGCAGCACTGATATGAAGGTAGTTCAGGAAGAGGACACTGCTACTACATCCCAGATAGTCAGCAATAGGGGACGGACTGATTTAGTGAAAAAGACGGATATAAGTGTTTGACCTCATGGAGTTAAGCATTTCTCTGGTTTTGTATTTAAATTCATTATTCTTTCCATTCAAATGAAATGTTGTTGCATTATCATTAAATTTATTCTTCCTTCAGAGGTTTAAGTAATTCTAAACCAGAGAATTCATCTTATTCATAAAAAAAGATAACTAAAGGAATGCATGTAAATTTAACATTCTTTTTTCCTCATCTTTTTCTTAAGATTCTTTTCTCCTTATAGTAAGAAAATGAATAAGAGCAAGCTATAATTTTGACTTTCAGATAAAACTGATAGGAATGCCCACAGCAAATACAAACACGAAGCCATAAGGCAATAATTTCTGTAATATAACAACATACCATTCAGTTGTCAATTGTTCTTGATATTTAGATACCTCATTTGTTTCATTACCCACTTCAGTAACTTTTTTAGTATGTAAGAAAGTTTCATAAAATGTTTAATAATGTTTCAGTTCTTAAAAATGTACCTCACATCTCAGGAAAATATATGAAATGTGAGAGAGCTATTACTGTTCTTAAAATGCCTATGTTTATGCAAAGTTCTCCCATAACCTTTATAGCAATGAGAATTTGGCATGTGTTTCTCACTTCCAACTTACTGAATTTCTCACATTTTTCTTTTATAAGAGTCAATTTATTTATTTATCTATGTTTGAGAACTTATATTCTTATGCAGATAAACGTAATAATCACAAAGTGAGATTAAGTAACCAATTATTTTTGACATTTAAATAGGTTTTGTTTATTTAAAAAATTACTGTAGGTAATTATATGTAGACATACTATATAGTTTAGTATGTCTAATAGTTTTACAAGACTTTTTATAAAATCAGCCAATCCCTGTTCACTCTCCTCCCTCCAGTTTTATTCCTTAGAGACAGTGATTTCCAGCACTTTTAGGTTTTAGTTCTACTGTTAATATCTTTTTAAATATATTGCCTATAATGCTATTTATTGATTTTTTTCAAAGGTCAGTAGTGACTTATTTTCATGAAAGACATGAATTTTGAAAATGTTTTTTGTTTTTAATGCAGTAATTTGTTTAGTTTGTCCATGTGCTGGTATATATTTTATTATTTCTCATAATATTTTTTATTTTTAAAATTGATATATAATAGCTGTACATACTTTGGGGGTATGTGTGATATTTTGATACCTGTATACAATATGTTATTATCAAATCAGGGTAATTGGTATATCCATCACCTTAAACACTTATCTTTTCTTTGTGTTGGGAGCATTACAATTCTCTTCTAGCTATTTCAAAATATACAGTAAATTATTTATTTTTATTTTTAAAATTTTAGATCAAGGGGTACATATGTAGGTTTATTACACAGGTGTATTGGCATGATGGTGAGGCTTGAGCTTTTACTGAACCTGTGACCCAGATGGTCAGCATGGTACCCAGTGAATGCTTTTTCAACACTTACCTCCTTTCCCTCCTCCTCCCTTTTGGAGTGCTTATTGTGTGTTTTCCCATCCTATGCCCCTGTATACTCACTTTAAAGTGTTTAGTTCCCACTTTAAAGTGAGAGCATGAGGTATTCAGATTTTTGTTTCTGTGATAATTCACTTAGAATAATGGCCTCCAGCTTCATCCATGTTTCTGTGAAGGACATGATTTCATTCTTTTTTATGGCCATGTAGAATTCCTTGGTGTGTCTGTACCACATTTCCTTATCCAGTTCACCATTGGTGGACACATTTTCACTATTTTTATTAGTGCTATAATAAACGTACAAGTGCACATGTCTTTTGGGTAGAACAATTGATGTTCCGTTGACTATATACCTAGTAGTGGGATTGCTGGGTCAAATGATACATCTGTTTTTAGTTCTCTGAGGAATCTACAACTTGCTTTCCACACGGGCTGATGTAGCTTACATTCCCACAATGTATGAGCAGTCCCATTTCTCTGCATCCTCACCAACATCTATTGTTTTTGACATTTTAATAATAGCCATGCTGATCGGTGTGAGATGGTATCTCATTGTGGTTTTGTTTTGCATTTATGTGATGATTAGTGATGTCAAACTGTTTTTAAAAATTTGTTAACTGCTTGTATGTCTTCCTTTGAGAAGCATCTGTTCAAGTCTTTTGCCCACTTTTTATGGGGTTGTTTTTCTCCTGTTGATTGGTTTAAGTTACTTATATATTCTGGATATTAGGCCTTTGTCAGATATATAGTTTGCAAATATTTTCTCCCATTCTGTTGATTGTCTATTTTGTTGATGGTTTCTTTTGTTGTGCAGAAGCATTTTTAGTTTAATTCGGTCCCACTTGTCAGTTTTGATTTTTGCTGCATTTGCTGTTAAGAACTTGGAGGTGAATTGCCTAGGAGGGTGTTTCCTAGGCAGTCTAAGATTTTTATAGTTTGGAGTCTTACATCTAAGTCATTAATCCATCTTGAGTTAATTGAGTATTTTATTTTATTTTTTGTGGCTATTGTAAATGGGATTGTGTGTTTTTTTGTTTTTTGTTTTGCTGGTCTTCTGAGGTCAAGCTTTGACTATAGGCCTCAGTTGAGCTTAGGGTGGGTATGGTAGGGGGGATCTGCCTCTAAAGTAGGGGAAATGCCCCTGGTGGGGTGCAATAGAGGGAAAGGGGAGGCATCCACTTGACGCAGTCTGTTGCTTTAGTATATGATCTGGGAGATCCTTCTTTGGCAGGGTGGTAGCAGCCAGCACGGGGCTTCTCAGGGAGCACAAACCCTTTGGGTTTCATGTGCTTCTGCCCAGACTCCAGATGGCGTCCTGTGTTCAGTTCTGCTGGGAGAGTGCCAAGGGGACTCTTCCGTGACTAGGGTTATTGTGGTCTGTAGGAGTTGTATGAAACCCCAGAGGATTGTGTCAGACACCCTTCCCTTTATGGGTATCCTCTCCCAGTTTCACCAGATCGTAGGCTAGTGAGGCTTGTTTTAAATGAAATTCAATGTGGTCTTCTAGACAGTTTCCTGGAAAGGGAATATTTACTCACTATTTCAGACCCTCTCCATGAGAGAGGCACTCACTAGTTGCTTCCAGACAGTCATCTTGAATTCCCCACAATCAATTTTTAAGTATAATTCCCTCCTGTACTATCAAATACTAGACCTTATTCCTTCTATCTAATTGTATTTTGACCTTAACCAACTTCTCTTTATCTTCTCTACTTACTCTTCTTACCAGCCTCTGGTAACCACCATTATACGCTCTACCTCCACGAGATACACTTTGTTAGCTTCCACATATGAAAAGAACATACAATATTTGTCTTTCTGTGCCTGACTTAATTTACTTAATATAATGACCTCTAGTTTCATCTATGTTGCTGCATTTTTATAGCTAAATAATACATTGTGTATATATACCATCTTTTCTTTATTATTTATTGATGCACACACTTAGTTTGATTTCCTATCTTAGCTTTTGTAAATAGTGCAATAAACATGAGAGTGTAGACATGACTTTGATACACTGATTTTCCTTCTTTCGGGTGTATACCCAGTAGTGAGATTGCTGGGTTATTTGGTAGTTCCATTTTTAGTTTTCTGAGAAGCCTCCATCCTGTTTTTCATAGTGGTTGTACTACTTCACATTTCTACCAGCAGAATACAAACCCAGTGTTCCATTTTCTCTATATCCCCACTAGTACTTATAATTTTAGGTCTTTTTGATTGTAGCCATTCTAACTGGGGTGGAAAAATATTTTATCGTGGTTTTAATTTACACTTTCCTGATCATTAGTGATGTTGCGCATTTTTTAATATATCTGTTGACAATTTGTATGTCTCCTTTTGAGAAAAGTATATTCAGGTCTTTTGCCCTTTTAAAAATTGAATTATATTAATGTTACTATTATAATTTGACTACTGAGTTAGTTAAGTTTCTGGTATATTCTGGTTATTAATCCCTTGTTGGTTGGATAGTTTGAAAATGGAGCCAGATGGGGATCTAGTTTCATTTTTTTGCATATGGATAGCCAGTTTTCCAAGCACTATTTATTAAAAAGCTCCATTTTCCCAGTGTATGTTCCTGATTCCTTTGTTGAAAATGAGTTGCCTAAAAGAGCATGGATTTATTTCTGGGGTTTCTATTCTGTTTATTTGGTCTATGTGTCTATTTTTATGTCAGTACCGTGCTGTTTTGGTTCCTGTAGCTTTGTAGTATAATTTTAAATCAGGTAGTATAAGGCCTCTAGTTTTGTTCTTTTTTGCTCAGGATTGCTTTAGCTATTTAGGTATTTTTTGTTTTCGTATATATTTTAGAGTTTTTAAAACCTCTGTGAAGAGTATTGCTGGCATTTTGGTAGATATTGTATTGAATCTGTAGATTACTTTGAGTAGTATAGACATTTTAACAATATTAGCTCTTCTAATCCATGAGTATGGAGTAGATTTCCATTTCTTTTTTGTGTCCTTCAAAATTGTTTTCATCAGTGTATTTTTTTTGCAGAGATATTTCACTTCTTATGTTAAATTTCTACTTAGGTATTTTATTTTGTATTTATTATAAATGGGATTGCTTTGTTGATTTCTTTTTCAGATTGATTATATAGAAATGTATACAATGTTATTGTATAGAAATGATACTTATTTTTTGTATGTTGATTTGTATACTGAAACTTTACTGAATTTATCAGTTCTAATAGTTGTTGGTGGAGTCTAGGTTTTTTCTAAATATAAAATTTTGTTGTCTGCAAATAAGGATAATTTGACTTCTTTCCAATTTTTGGATGTCCTTTATTTCTTTCTCTTGTCTAATTGCTCTGGCTAGGACTTCTAGTTCTGTGTTGAATAGAAGTAGTGAAAGTGGGTATCCTTATTTTGTTCCAGATCTTTCCAGTTTAATATGATGTTAGCTGTGGGTTTGTCATATATGACCTTTCTTTTGTTGAGCTTTGTTTCTTCTATACCCAATTTGCTGAGAGTTTTTATCGTGAAAAATGTTGAATTTTATCAAATGCTTTTTCAGCATCTGTTGAAGGAATCATGGTTTTTTTTCCTGATTCTCTTGATGTGATATTTTACATTTATTGATCTGTGTATGTTGAAACATCTTTGCATCCCTGGGATGAGTCCCATTTGATAATGCTGAAAGATATTTTTAATGGGTTGTTGAATTCAGTTTGCAAGTAAGGATTTTTGCATCTATGTTCATGAGGAATATTGTCCTGAAGTTTTCCTGTTTGTTGTATTTTTGTCTGGTTTTGGTATTAGGGTAATGCTAGTCATGTCGAATGAATTTGGAAGTCTTCCCTCTTCTTCAATTTTTTGAAATAGTGTGAGTAGAATTGGTATTATTTCATCTTTAAATGTTTGTTAGAATTGAGTAGTGTGAATTCATCAGGTCGTAAGCTTTTCTTTGATGGGAGACTTTTAATTTCTGCTTCTATCTTGTTTCTTGTTAGTGGACTGTTCAAGTTTCTTATATCTTCATGGTTCAAACTTGGTAAGCATAAACTAGGAATTTATCCATTTCTTCTGAGCTTTCTAGTTTGTTGGTATATAATTGTTCATAGTAGTCTCTAAAGATTCTTTGCATTTCTGTGGTATCAGTTGCAACGTTTTCGTTTCATATCTGATTTCATTTATTTGGGTCTTCTCGCTTTCATTCTTAGTCTAGCCAAAGGTTTGTCAACTTTGTTTATCTTTTTTTAAAAAACATTTTTCATTTTGTCAATCTTCAGTATTTTTTTGTCTGAATTCATTTCTGCTCTCTTATTTCTTTCCTTCTACTAATTTTGTTCTTGCTTTTTTAGTTCCTTAATGTATATTGTTAGGTTGTTAATTTCAAGTGTTTTTTTATACAGGCATTTATTGTTGTAAACTTTCTTCTTAGTACTTCTTTTGCTGTATCCAGTAGGTTCTGGAATGTTGTATTTCTATTTTCAATTGTTTCAATAGACTTTTAAATTTATTTATTTATTTATTTATTTATTTTTTTTTTAATTAATTTTTTTTTTTTTTTAGTTGGAGTCTCACTCTGTCGCCCAGACTGGAGTGCAGTGGCCGCTCCTGGCCACCGCAGCCTCAACCTGCTGGGCTCCGGCGATCCTTCCGCCTCAGCCTTCCAGGTAGCTGGAACTATAGGCGCGCGCTACCACGCCCAGCTAATTTTTTGATTTATTGTAGAGATGAGGTCTCGCTTGCCCAGGCGGGTCTCGAACCCGCGGGCTCAGGCAATCCACTCACCTCAGCCTCCCAAAGGCGCGGGATTACAGGCTGAGCCAACGAGCCCGGCAACATCCTCTTTCTAAGCCTAGAATTACCAGATAAAATACAAAATTCTCTCTTGTTTGAATTTCAGATAAACAAATACCTTTTTAGTACACTTTCCAAATATTGCATGGAGCATATAAAAATGTTGGTATTGTTTATGTGAAAATCAAGTTTAAATGTGTATTCTGTATTTTTATTTGTTAAGCCCAGCAAATACAGAGGGTGCTAAAAAATGTATAACCATTCTAAGAAAGGCAAAAACTGCATTAAAATTGTAATACTCAATAAGATAAATACAAGTCATGTTTGACTTCTGCAATTACAAGAGGTGCTCAGAATGATTACCAACAGCATCCAGACACTTCTAATTATGGCAAATATCTCTTAAAATGTTTATACATTTCTTGGCACCCCTGGCATATCAGATGCCCTATGGTTTCAGAGTGTGTATATTCACTTTTGCTGCAATAAATAGTGAACCCAACTTGATCTAATATATGTATGTTCCTGGTGAACTTTGGTTGAAGGATATTGAAATATCCAATAGCCTATGTTATACACATGTGTCAATGAGCAAGGAAGCTTATGAAGAATGAAGATTATTTAAGTTCATTTAGTGTCTGATTTAGAATAAAGATCTTAAGATGCAGCATTGGATGTTCTGCTTCCAGCTAAAATAGAGTAACAGGAACTATTATTTTTCTCCCACCAGAGATAACATATATATATATATACATATATATATATATATATTTGCATGTGTGTGCATGTGTGTGTATGCACGTGTGCCTTTGCGTGTATAACAGTGGTTTTCAAGACACTGGATATCAAGCAATAAGGGACAGTGTTCCATGAAAGATAGGAAAAACATTGAGTATTATAAATGCATAATTGTTCTGCTTTGAGGTTGTTTCTGGGATGCAGCAGAGGGAGACTGGCTACCAGGTGGAGCTTTGTGGCATTTTTATGAGAAAAAACATATCTGAGAGCCTGGGGAGGACAAGGTGGCTAAAACTCACAGGACAGAGTACCAGACAGGAGTCATCTTGACAAAACTAGAACACTGAAGATCTATGGTTGCTCCTTCTTGAGAATTCAGCAAACTACTGATCACAACAGGTGTGTGATGATAAGAGGTGAGACTTGGTAAAGATTAAATGCTAAGTAAAGTACTTTGCATTTACGCAGGGCCAGAAGTAGTGCCTGTTTCCGCTACCTCGAGCCTAACTGGCAAATTTCATAATGCATATCGCATTGAGTATTCAGAAGTATTTTGCCTCAGTGTAGTGGAGAATACTTATCAATGGACTAAATACTGCTCTGGTCCAGTTTTAAAAATGTTACAATTAAGAGCCAAAAGGACTAAACTGTTTCCAAGTAATTTAATTTTAATCTCAGAACATAGCTCAATAATTGAGGTATGCAGAAAACTAAGAATAAAATAAAATAAATGCAGGATCAGTGAACTATAGTACAACTTCAAGCGGCCTAATATGCATAGAATTGGAATCCTCAATGGACAGGAAAGAAAGGTGGAGACAAAAAAGTTAGTTGAAGAAAAAATGACAGAAATTTTTCAAATTTACTAAAATTGTAAACTTACTTATCTCAGAAGTTCAACAAAACCAAACATTAAGAGAACTACACCAAGGCAGACACTTAAAACCAGGGGTAAAAAAGAAAATCTTAAAAGAAGACATCAAAACAGAAAAAAAGACTTGCTATATACAGAGGAACATGGACTAGAATGGCATCATATTTATTGTTGGAAACAATGCTAGTGAGAAGACAAGTGGAGCAACCTTTTTAAATACTGAAATAAAAAAATAAAATAAAGCAGTCAACCTAGAATTTTTTTCTAAGCAAAATATCTTTTTAAAATGAAGGTGAAATAAAGACTTTTGTTTCTGTGTGTGAATTTGATAATCTGATTTAAAACTTGTGTGAAAATACTCAGGACTTGAAATAGCCAAAGAAACTTGAAACAAATCAACATAGTTGGAGAGACAACACTATCTGTTTTAAAGATGTATTATAAAGCTACATTAATCAAATCTGTGTGATATTGATCTAACAGTGAAAAATATATTAATGGAAAATAATAGAGTCTATAAATAGACCTGCATATGCCTTAAAAACTGATTTTTGACAAGCATAAAAAAATAATTTAGTGAAGACATAGTGACTCTTTCTACAACTATGACTTGAAAAGTTTCCTATTCATATGAAAAATAAATGAACTTTAACTTGTAACTCAAACCAAAATAGGCACAAAATGGTTCACAGACCAAAATGTGAAACCTAGAACTGTGAAATTGATAAGAAATTGTACCTTAAGAAATATTTTGTGACTATGAAACCCAAAGCATAATCTGTAAAAGAAAAAGTAACAAATTGGACTTAATTAATATTTTTAAATCTCCTCTCTGAAAGATACCTTCAAAAGAATAAAGAGATAAGTCACAGACTGAGATAAAATATGTGCAAAGCACATATCAATTAAATAGTTTTATATTCGGAATATACAAAGAACTTTAAGGATTTGTTTTATAATAATGAAAAAAAAAATAAAAAACAACAAAAGATTTCAACAGATTCCACACCAAAGAAAGCATAACTTACATAAAGATGCTCAACAGCATTAGTTATTACAGATATGCAAAATAAAAGCACTATGAGATACCACTACACCCATTATAATGACTAAATTTAAAGTATGACATGCCAAACGTTAGTAATAACTTGGTTTAACACAAGTTCTCCTAAAGTGCATTGATGGATTTTTGTTTATAGAACCACTTTGCATTCCTGGTATACATTCCATTTGGCCATGTTGTATAATTTTTTTCTTATGTTTGTTGGACTTATTTGTAAGTATATTTCTGAAGAATTTTGCATCTAAATTCATGAGAGATTTCACTCTGTATTTTTGTTTTCTTGCGGAGTCTTTGTATACAGCATAGTATCACTGTAATTCTGGCCTCACAGACTGAGCTAAGAATTGTTTTTTTCTTCTCTTATTGTTTGGAAAAACTTGAGAAAGGTGAGTAGTAATTATTTTTTAAGGTTATGATAGAATTCATCAGTGAAACCATCTGGTCCTAGGCTTTTCTATTTGCTATGTCTTTTAAGATTTTCTATTTCTTCATGATTCATTCTTTTTAGAGTATTATGTTTCCAGGAATTTGTCCATGTTATGTAGGTAATTTAATGTATTGGTCTATAATTGTTTATAATGCTTTCATAATTCTTTTACTTTCTATAAAATTGGTAGTAATAGTTCTTTCATTTCTGATTTTAATAATTTGAATCTCGTCTCTTTTTTGTCAATCTATATAAAGGTTTGTCAATTTTGTTGACATTTCCAGCGAATCAACTTTTGTTTCATTGATTCTCTCTATTGTTTTGGCATTATCTATTTCATTTATCTTTGCTTTAATATTTACTATTTTCTTCATTATGCTTGCTTTAGGTATAATCTTCTCTTCTTTCTCACAGTTTTTTAAGATGAGAGCTTAGATTATTGATGTAAGATCCTTTCTTCTTTCTTAAAATAGGAATTTAAAGCTACAGATTTAGCTGCATTTCAATAGTTTGATTAGTTGTGTTTTCTTTTTTATCTTTTTCAAATTATTTTGTGATCTTCCTTTAGATGTGTTCTTTGACCCATTGGTTGTCTAAGAGTTCAATTTCCACATATGCATGGGTTTTGAAAATTTATTTCTGTTATTGATATCTAATTTAATTCAGTTGTGTTGGAGTGCATACTTTGTATAATTTCTACATTTAAAAATTTTTAAGGTTTGTTTTTTTAGCATGCAGTCTATTTGTTTTAACATATAGTCTATCCTCTAGAGTTTTCTATGTCCACTTGAAAAGAATGTTGTTGGGTGGAATGTTCTATAGGTATCTGTTAGATCTATTGATTTATAGGATTGTTCAAGTCTTCTATGTTCTTCTTGATCTCTGCCTAGTTTCCTGTTCATATTGAAGGTAGAGTATTGAAGTCTCCAATTCATTTTGTTGATTACTCTATTTCGGTCTTCACTTCTGTTAGTTTTTGGTTCATGTATTTTAGTGCTCTATAAGGTGTATATATGTTTAAAATTGTTATATCTTCTTGCTATATTGACTCCTTGTTTTATGAAATGACGTTCTTTATCTCTATCAACAACTTTTAAATATTTTAAAGTCTATTTCATTTGATATAGTATAGCCAATTCTTGTTTTTCTAGTTGCTATTTTAATGGAATATATTTATCTATATTTTCACTTCCAACCAATTTGTGTCTCTAGATTTAAGTTACTCCCTTGTAAACAGTATATAATTGGTTTATGCTTTTAATTTATTCTGTTAGTTTCTGCCTTTAACTAGAGAGTTCAAACCATTTATAATTAATTTACTGGTAAGAAAGGACTCACCTCAGCCACTTTTATATTGTTTTCTATATGTCTTATATCTTTTAGTTCTCAATTTCTCCATTACTGTCATCTTTTGTGTTTAATTGATTTTTGTAATATACTATTTGATTCTCTTCCCTTTCTTTTCTGCATATTTTTAGTTATGTTCTTAGTGGTTACCCTGGTGATTACAGTTAATATTTTACATTTATAACAATCTATTTTGAGTTAACACCAATTTAGCTTAAACAGCATACAAAATCTTTGCTCCTGAAACAAGATATTTTTCTGTCACTCAGGCTGAAGTGCAGTCTTATAATCATAGCTCACTGTCCCTTAAACACCTGGGTTCAAGGAAACCCTCCACATCAGCCTTTTGAGTAGCTAGAATTACTGACATGTACCACCACTCCTGGCTAAATTTTAAGTTTGGTAGAGCTGGGGTCCTGCAATAATACTCAGGCTTGTCTGGAACTCCTGGGCTCAAGCAATTCTCCTATTTTGTCTTCCCAAAGTGCTGGGATTACAGATGTGAGACACAACACCTGTTTTTTTTTTCTTTTTGTCAGAAATTGCATCTTAATACATTGTATGCCCATTAACATAGATTCATAATTTTTAAATGTATTTGTCTTTTAAATAACATTGAAAAAAGTGTAGTTACAAAACCAAAATACAATAATAATGGCATTTATATTTGCCTATGTAGTTACCTTTACTATGTTCTTTATTTATTCACATTTTGAGTTATTGTCTAGTGATATTTTATTTCAACTTGGCATCTCTTTAGCATTTCTTGTAGAGCAGGTCTACTAGGAGAAAATTCCCTCAGCTCTGGTTTATCTCAGAATATCTTGATTTATCCTTCATTTTTGAAGAATAGTTGTGCTGAATGTAGAATTTTTGATTGACAGATATTTTTCTTTCAGCACATAAAAAATATTATTTATATGTTATATTATGGCTTCTGCTGAGAAACTTGATGTAAATACCATTAAGGATTCCTTGTACATGATAAGTCACTTTTCTCCTGATTCTTCTCATTCTTTATCTTTGGCGCTCAACATTTTTATTATCATGTATCTTGTGTGGAGCTCCTTGTTTTTATTCTTTGTCAAGATCACTGAGCTTCTTGAGTGTATAGCTTCATATATTTCATCAAATTTGGAGAGCTTTCAGATTTTAGTTGTTCAAATATTTTTTTCTGGCCCTTTCTCACTCTTCTCTCCTTCTTGGACACAATTACCATTAACCTATTTTACTCTAAAGTTGTAGCTCTCCAATGCCTGGCATAACCTGGATGTGGTGATGGTTTCATGGATGTATACATGCATACATACATATGTGTGTATATATAAACAACAGCTTGTACCATTTATTTTATGTTAATAATACCACAGTAAAATGGCTAAAAATACAGTCTTTGCAAATTGTACTTTCAATGCAGATATCCTTATTTATGCAGAAAATAAACAGAAACCAACTGATTGTTTAGAACAAAGCTTGTAATAGGTTAAGGATCACACATATAATGAAACTGCTCAACAAATTTTTTGGAGTTGAAAAGTGAAAATTTTATATGCACTAGACTTTTCCCTGACTTAAAATATGCTATATTTACACTAACTTTCTCACAGGACACGTTATAGCCCCAAAGATTTTATCTTTAATGACATTTTCAAGGTCTAAACAGATAACATATTTTCCCCCAACATTTGGTACTCTGTTTTGGAGGAGGTAGGCCTTAGTCAGAGTCTTTTTTTTTTTTTGAGTTGGAGTCTCACTCTGTCGCCCAGACTGGAGTGCAGTGGCCGCTCCCGGCCACCACAGCCTCGACCCGCTGGGCTCCGGCGATCCGTCCGCCTCAGCCTCCTGAGTAGCCAGAATTACAGGCGCGCACTACCACGCCCGGCTAATTTTTTTTGATTTATTGTAGAGATGAAGTCTCGCCTAGTTGCCCAGGCGGGTCTCGAACCCGTGGGCTCAGGCAATCCACTCACCTCAGCCTCCCAAAGGCTCGGGATTACAGGCTGAGCTACCGAGCCCAGCTGGAGTCTTATAAAAATATAGAATTTCTGTTTACTAAGGTAGAGAATTATAACAAGGTGACTGTTATACATGCAATTTTTTAGACTTTTACTGCGATGTAGATATCTAAAGAGTTAACATTATTATTCAATTAATCTTATTGTCACTATAACCATCTATATCAAGATCAAAATGTATAGCTCCTACCCTCAATGTGTACAGGAGAGTATGCATTCATATATGTAAGCATTTTTTTTCAAGAATTCTTCAAGAAACAGCATTGTCAACAATATTTTTCTTCTGAGTATATAATATATGTCTATTCTTGTGATTATAATACGGATTAAGTAACATAAGTTTCCTATAAAGTTAATATATTCAATTTCTATGTTATGTTTACTATATTGGAATTATTCATTATTTCTGTCTTAATTACATTCATATTATAGACCTACGGATTTGAATATTTAAAATCAATCCAATTTTTTAAATCTAATGTTAGAAAAGTTACCAAGTTATGGTTAATTTCTTGAAGTAGATGTAGAGAGGTAAGCTTCATTAAAAAATAGCTTGAGCTAGGCGCGGTGGCTCACACCTGTAATCCCAGCCCTTTGGGAGGCAGAGGCGAGAGGATGACCTGAGCCCAGGGGTGCAAGATCAGCCTGGGTAACTTGGTGAGGCTAGTCTCCACAATGAAAAATTTTTTGAAAAGTTTGATACTGTTTTCTGACAATGAGGAATCAGGTTGTATTTAAGCATTTACAAATTAGATTTTGCATATTTTTTATCCATCCACCTCAGTATTATGAGAAGACCTCCCAAAATCCCAGGGATTATCTTTTTGGAAGGTAGAGCCCTTATAGTACAGACTTCTCCGGCTAGGAGAGTGTTCTAGGAACCCATTGGCATCAGTGTACCAGCTAGCATTGTTGTGAGAAGCTGTGTTTTGCTTCTGGCTTCAGTTAGTCTCACTTCATCGCCCAGGTTGGACAGCAGTAGCATGCTCACGGTCACCCCAGCGTCGACCTGCTGGGCTCAGGAGATGTTTCCACTTCAGCCTTCCAAGTAGCCAGAACTACAGGTATATGCTACCATGCCTGGTTAATTTTTTTAAAAAAATTATTGTAGAGATGAGGTCTTGTCAAGTTGCCAAGCTGGTCTCGAACACGTGGGCTCAGGCCAACAACCCAACTCAGTCTCCCAAAGTGCTGGGATTACAGGCTTGAACCACCTTACTGACTTTTTTTTAAGAATCTTTCTGCATTTCCCCATTTCATGATGGGTTTTACGAGCGCACCTGCCCACACCATGATGAGTGTTTATCAGTTTTTGGTCAACAAAGGCATGACTGCTCCCCATACCAACCACCCCCCTTTCACCCCATCTCGCCTCAAGCCACATTTTTTTATGTTTCCCTGGATGAAAAAAGTCCTCAAAGGGAAATGTTTTGCCAGTGTGGATGAAATAAAACAAATAAAAAACAGCAGAAACAGTAATAGGCATCAAAACTGACGAGTTCAAAAACTGTTTTGAGCAGTGGAAACAGCATCTTAGTAGGTGTATTGCACCAAACGGAGAGTACTTTGAAGGAGAGTGAAGTTTAAACATGTAAGAATAAATCCACATTATTTTTAATAAATAAATTCTGGAGTGTTTTGTGGTGCCCCCTTGTATATCTCAGAATTTTTCATCAGCAATCTTAACATTTCTCAGAATAATCCCTTCTTTCTGAAAAGTAAATTAACAGGAATTATGGGAACAAAATAAAAATAGGTTAATTTCTGCATTATTATGAATTTAGTTATTTCCTTTAACCACATGATACCTTTGATTGCCCTTTATAAATGAGCAAAAAAAAAGTTATTCTTTTGTAGTTATTTACTACATAAGTAATACATAATTAAATATTACAAAGTTTTCTAAAATAAGCAAATTCCTTTTCTTGTTATAATTCTTAGAATGCTACAAATTGAAAACTGTGGATTTACTGATAGTATTTAAAATTTTGAAACTGTCTTATCTAGATAAATTTTTTTCTGTACAGTTTTCTTATCTTTGAAAGCACTATTAATTTGATGCACTTTTCTAAGAAATCTGAAAGCCTGAGAATGGAATAGAGATTTTCAATGTCAATGAACTTTTACAAGTTCATCTACAAGTGCAAGGCATTCTTGAGTCTGCTGCTAATACCAAGAAGATCTCTAATGATATTTTTAGGAGACCATTGATCTATAGATATTATGAAAAACCTTGTGTTTAGTTAGACAGGAAAGGCTCAAATTGCTTGGAATACAATTAAGTGAATGATTTTTGGAAGGAGTAGAGGAAAGTTGATAAGCTAAAAAGTTGTTCATTAAAATTTTTGTGTGTGTTAATAAAGAAGAAATACAAATATTATAGTAAAATAAATTATAAATTATAAATTACTAAAATTAAATTGTAGTAATATATTATATATGTAATTTTATTATAATGCATAATAAAGGAGAAACCATAATAGACCCTGGACTTAATCTTTTTCCATTTAAAAAAATAAATTATGCCAGTTGTTTAATGATTAATTTAAAAATATAAGTAAGGAAGAAGTGATTTTGTTATTTATAAATTTATATATCTTTAGATACATGCATATATACCTACATTTATCTAGATAAATATATCTAAGACAGTAGAAACATATAAATATTATTTTTAACTAAATAGAATAGTTACTAAGAAACATAAGGTCTTAGCTGTCAATAATACTTTACAATAAATGTGAAATTGAGATATAGATTACTGATAAGAGTGTTCCATTCAATACTTTTAGCCATAGTCCATAATATTAAAATAAAATAAGGTAATCTAATAACAAAACATTTAAAAATAATTAATCACCATACACAATAGGATATTATAAACATAAAGGTTCTATTTTATATCACATATTTCCATTTTTTTTAACATTAAAGTTTGTGACTACTATGCTTTAACAATAGCACAATTTGAGTTAATGTTTTTTTTAAAAAGTACTGTTTTATTACTATGATGTGTGTCCATGATATTTTTAGAAATAGATGTCAATAAGAAGCTCAGCAACTTTCTTAATTTCTAGACTGGACATTTCTCATTATGCTTTTTCAGCTTTAGGCCCTTCTATATATGCCAGCTGCACAAAACTCCAATAAAAGAGACCCTTAAAGGGCAGTTCAGTTTGCAAAGTTGCTAATTTACCATGGTAATAATAAAGATGCTTCATTTCATTTCCCAAAAATTGTTGCTTTAACTCATAAAGGTTAATATATTGCATTCAAGTAAGGAATCAAATAAACTTCTCAGCTGAATTTTTAGAATTTCCTCCTATCTTAATTTAGATATTCTCCTTTGGAAAGGTTACTGGCAGATTATAGTTTCTGGTTAGATTATGGAGTGAAAAAAAAATAAAACTAAGGTGAAGAAAGTATCAAAAGAAAGCACAGCTTCCCCTCTTTTGATAATCATACTTGATTTAGTAGACCTCTGCATTTGTGAAGGTAATTGTAGGAGTCTAAATTACCACAATTCACCCATTTTCCTGTAGACATGGCCTGTGTTCATTGAACACTGGTTTTCTGCTAGTAAAATCAAAATAGTAGAAATTATTTGGTGCTGTGAAAAAAATTGAATTTCTAATCTTAATTTTACTTAGTATCAGCCAAATTATTTGTTATATTATTGCCTTAGCTTCTCAGTTAATAAAATGTATGTAATAATTTGTTTATCTCTGTGGAATATGTGAGCAACAAATAAAATACTAGACAGTAAAATATCATAAAAGCGTGAAAACATTCTTTAATTTCAAGAGATATTAATTGATGCTTGTTTTCCATTAGTTATGTGATGTTTTAAATTAAAGAATTTGCTAATTCATTCTGTACAAGCATTTCAATAAAACAGCTGCAGAAAGATATAATTCCTCTTGGTCTTTGATATTGGCTCTGTCTTTGGAATCAGAAAAGAAATAATAATTAAATAACTGATTTATTCATGATTCATGGGATTTATGAATACTCCCATGCTGTCAGAATTATCAGGCATCCAATACGTTACAAATTGCTTATTATTAGAAAAAATGAAATTTTAGACATCTTAAACAATTTTAAAGCAATCATTGTATGGGGAAATAAATTGTCTTGCTTGACCTTTAAAATAATATATTATTAGCTGGATAACTTGCATGACATACCAGTTTGATAATTTCTTTTAAATGAAAAGGAAAACATAAATAAATACAGGTTTAAGTAGTTCTATAAGTGTTTGATCCTTTTTGTTGCACTTGTACACAGTAGGTCTATAGTAGACATCAGGGACACTTTGTTCATAGTGTTATTGAGCAATAGGCTCTGAGACTTTTAGCTAATGTATATAATATTAAATGAACAAAAATTGGAAACTTTAGCGTAAAACCAAAAATTATCTCTCTAAATGTTATCCATTTTAGTGCCACATGCTTTGTTATATTTGAAATTAGCATACTCAGTGATCTATCACAGAAACAAAGAACTGAGTACCACATATTTTCACTCATAAGAGGGTCCTGGACATTTATCATAATACTTCAAGAAAGGGATTGGCAGTAACAAAACACTGCGGGGGTGGGGGAGAGGCGGGGGGGGGGTCGTAACGTCCATAAGGTTACCTGATTCCAAACCAGGCAAAGTGAGGACCAATGGGAGGCCCAAACTTCACCTGTGCAATGGCCACCTATGTATCTATTCTTGAATTGTACCCCACATCGTTAAAATAAAAAATAAACAAAAATTTATGTTTGATAATACTCAACCTTATCAAATGCTGAAAACGTTAATACAGTCATGAAAACTTGATGTCAATGGATGTGGATTGAAAGTATCAAAGGAAAACACATGCAGTAGCATCTTTGTGGCACTATAAGACAAAAAATACTACAAGTGTTTGGCAGAAATTACAGTGAAATGAATCCCATGTGGATGTAAAAGTTCTAACAAGGGACAGATTGAGATAAAAATAGATAGGGTACCTGAATAATGAACATTTACATACCTAACCCTGAATTGTACCCCACATCTTTAAAATTAAAAATTAAAAAAAAAATGTAAATAGAGTTTTTTAAAATGCAAGGGGACCAAGGAAGGTAGGAAAAATGATCTCGGTGGGTGAAGCATTCTTGTCTCAAGTGTCAGTCCAACATTGGTCAAACAAGCTTTTCAGCAACTAACTGAATTGTTTAAAATGTAATGAGTTGTTTCAGTGTTTCTGTGGACATAGC
Organism: Tarsius wallacei; assembly: GCA_963574415.1. NCBI lineage: Eukaryota > Metazoa > Chordata > Mammalia > Primates > Tarsiidae > Tarsius > Tarsius wallacei. The sequence goes on from CAUYQG010177120.1 coordinate 27,517, forward strand.
TCAAATGTTAATTGACAAAATTACAGCATTGTTAGGAGGTATGTTGAGAGGAAAGTGTTCAGACTTTGAAGGCTTTAAGACCTGGAATTTAATCCCACCCAACTGCAATACTTAACACTGGATGATATCAAGCAAATGAATATTTCTCTGAGATTAAGTTTCCTTATCTGTAAAATACATCTGAAAGTACTTTGCTAAGTGCTCTCTAATGTCCTATTGCTAGAATATATAATTTTAAATCTATCTGGTCACATCTACATAATGTATTTGTGTTAAAACAAATTGACTATCATTTAGAATAAAAGTGTCATGCAGCAGAACTAGTGGGTTAAAAATCAAGTGAGTCGATTATTCTAACAACTGTGCTAATAAGCATATTCTCTCCTCACTCTGGACCTTGGTTTCTCCATTCCAATAAGTGAGGAAGGAAACTAGATAATCTTCAAATTTATTCTCTGTCCTTAAAGTACATAAAGTAACTAAATTTTTGCAACTCTGTGGAAGTACGGCTATTTAACGAATATCTCTTCTTTGACCATACAATATAATGTGCTTTATATAGGTTGCCCTATCTCTAAGGGCTGCAATTAATTTTTAAGCATTTTACTGAAGTGTGTCATATGTATACAATTGTGTACAAATCATAAACATATAACAATTTTACAAAGTTTATGTATTTGTGTTATCAGCACCCAATTTAAAAAAGAACATTACTAAAATTTCCCCTTAAAACCCTTGTGTAGTGTAGACTACATTTTTATTTATTTTAATGTAGTCATTTAGAAAAAACAGAACACTAAAAAGAGATGATATTCACCCAGGTAAAAAAGTCTAGGAAATTATTTTTGAAAATTTCTCTCTTAAACTGCAATTGGAAACAGTGGATGAATTGATTATGATGTTAAGGAAGTAGTGATCTGTGACAATATTTTACATACCCAACTCTCTTATGACTTTCTGTGAAATTTTGTTACCTTCATCAAATTCTGACAGGGTGAACCATGGGAATGGAATACTGATGGTCACAATATTGGTTAATCAAATTTAAATGGACTCAGGTTATTTCTTTAAATATCAAACGTCTCTGAACTCAAATTAGGCACATAGGATTCTGGGTATAAATAGTCTATTTTTATTGCTTTCTTCATCATCTATCTTGTAGATATGACTTGGGGAAAATCTAAGGGCCATTTCGGAGGCTCAAGTTAAAACTACGCTTATCAATGAATATCTACCATAAGTGTTTTATTTTTCCAGTTTTATGATGTGTGTCTTGGCTCAGTGATTATTTGAAGAAATTATTCTTGACCTGTGCGTTCATTTAAATAAAATACTATGCCTTTTATTGTGGCAATGTGACAGAAACCTCTGAATGTTGTTTCTCAGTGATACCAAATACCTATTTTAAAATGCTTTAATTAATGGAGCATTTCAGAGTCATCTAGATATTTAACGCTTTATAGACAGTCTTACACACACCTATTCTCCTCTCTTTCCTTTTTACCATTGCCAAGTGAGAAGAAATTATATGACTGTTTATACACCTGTTGATGGTTTTATTTTTTAGAGATGGAATCTCGCTGTGTTGCCTAGGTTGCTGGAGTACAGTGGCTATTCATAAGCACGATCATGGGGTGTTATAGCTTTGAACTCATGGGCTCAAGCAATCTTCATGTCTCAGCCTTTAGAGTAGCTAAGACTACAAGCACACACCATCATACCCAGATTCCTGTGGTATGTGGATTGTGTGTTTTATGTAAGTGGATTGTGTGTTGAAATTGGTGGTAGGACAGAAAATTGAATAGATGTGAGATTAGAAAGAATGCTGGTAAAAGGATGGAAGGGTGCTGCTTCAAACTGAATAAAAGCAAACAAACAATTTAAACTGGTGCTTTGAAAACTCTTTTCATGTTAGTTTGGTAGTTTTTCTATCCATACTTTACAACTCTCTGAATCTCATTGTCTCAGCTGTCCCAGGGAAGTTTGTGATTAAAACCAGTATAAGATGCTCAGATCCCCTTACTCCTTCACGATGGCCTAGTTCTACCCTTTCTGACTCAAGATTATATAGTACAAAACAACACCAGCTGCACCTATTTATTTAGTTTATTGACTACCTGGAGGGCACAGTCTTGTGTATATTCAGAAAATTAAAATACAATTTATTTTTAATAGTTCATTTATTTCTGAAACTCTGGAGAACTTTAATTATCCTCCACAAGAGTGCACATTGATTGGCACCATTTCAAATTTGTGGCTTCCAAACTCAATGTGGATATAAGCACTGCAACAATCTCAAACTTCCATTGCTTTCCATACAGACCTAATCATCCATTCCTTTATAATTACTGGAAATTATCTTTCCTTATACTTTGTGAGAACATTGAAATTCTCGAATAGGAAAAACTCAGTTTCCATGCCAATTATCTACAAGTTATTGGCATAAATGTTCAACTTATGCTCATTCCTTGTTGTCTCCCCTCCCAATGTTTGCTACACTATCTCCTATCAAGTCTGAAGGCCTGTTACCTAGGAAAATATTGAAGATCTATAATTTTTTTTAAATACGGCGAATTCACTTCTACAAGCAATTATTGAGTTCTATGTAGGAGATGTATTTGATATTATTCATGTTTTGACAACTTCAGAAAGCAAAGGGGGAAGAAAGTAGGTAGAACATCTAGGCAAAAAAAATTGAAGAGATGTTTTTAATGAATAGGTATTGATGCCTGAGCATGAATGCTGAATAGCTGCATATAGTCATAAATATAGTTTAGAAAAATTAGCAGCCTAACTAGTTTTATAAAATTATTTAATATATTTTTGTACAAGAATAATGTCACGCCGGGCTCGGTGGCTCAGCCTGTAATCCCGTGCCTTGGGAGGCTGAGGTGAATGGATTGCCTGAGCCCGCGGGTTCAAGACCCGCCTGGGCAAGCGAGACCTCATCTCTACAACAAATCAAAAAAATTAGCCGGGTGTGGTAGCACATGCCTGTAGTTCCAGCTAATTGGAAGGCTGAGGCGGAAGGATCG